>PVKU01008750.1:0-70092 GCA_004027475.1 Anoura caudifer | reverse complement strand
TCAGTGTCCGTCGTCCACCCTGGGGCTCCTCGTGTGGTTCATTCCCTGTCCCACGATCTATCTCATCCCCTGCCGCACCCCGCTGTGGGACCGGGGGGGGGGGGGGGGGGCTGGGTCTGCACAAGCATCAGCTAGACAGCCTGCTCTCCTGCTCCGGGGTGTGCTTGGCTGATGGGACAGCAGGGAGGGGAGGGGCGCGAGGTGGGGGCACATGCTCTCCTCCCTTCCCACCTGCCGTGGCCCCCAGTCCCAGGGGTTGATCCTGCTGCTCCCCGTGTGAGGCCCACATGCCCATAATCAGGGCTGCCGTGGACCCCGTGTGGACACGCCTCCTGCCTCCTGCCCCCAGGGGCCTGGTCTGCAGCGACTGCTGGAGGCAGGGATCTGAGCATCGTCCAGGTGTGGCCGTCGGGGGCCTTTGGTGGGAGGGCTGTGGGGGTGGACAGGCAGCTCCCCATCCAGGCTTCGAGAAAGGAGGCCCAGGGGAGCCGCCTCAGCAGAGGCCGAGAAGGAGCTGGAAGGTTCCCGGAGACCCGGGGACGGGGTGCTCTAGGGACGGGGGACCACCCCAGGCTAGAGGCTGAGTCCCACCAAAATTCCAGAAGTAGGAAAAAGTAAAACCCGGCCCGTGAAGTAGTACTGAGAGCGAGTTCGCGGGGTGCAGACCCGTTTACGGGGGGGGGCGTCTGCGAGTCCCAAAGTGAGCCGGTACTCAGGGGCGGGTGGACACCGTGAAGCCGGAGGAGGGAGCTGCCAACCGGTGGGCCACCAGGGTGGGGGCTTCCAGACGGCAGGGGGTTGGTTCAACGTGGGCACCACCCCCCGTGTTCGGAAGGTGACAAGTATCTCGATGATGATCACAAAGCAGCAACAGTGACAGGGGGTGGATCACAGGATTCAGACGCGCCGGCCACGTCGGCAAAGCCGGGAGTCTGGCGACGCCGAGTGGTGGCCCGGCAAGGAGTCGAGACGACGCCCCACCGCCATGAAAAGTGCCTGGGTCGCCATTTTTTCTCTTGTTCATTCCATCACCGTCACCCCAATTCCCCCCTTTGCCCTCCTCCGCCCGGCCTCCCCCACCCCCCACCGTCTGTGGTCCGTGTCCATGAACAGCAACCATTCTGAAGAATGACCTGCTGTTCCCGAGAAATCCGGTCCAGCCTGTCCCTCCCAGTCTGACAGTTAACCCCAGTCCCGGGTCTGTAAGGGCAGAGCACCCGGCTCGCATGCCCAGTGCCCATGGGGCGCTGTTTATAAGTCGCTCCAGACCTGCAAACCCCCACCCCCCACCTAGCTCCAGGGAGCGAACACCGCGCGGTGAAGTCCCTGCGAGGCCGGCCCCCCCCCCGGAGCGTGGGCTGCGGCCGCACACACCCGGTTCCTCCATCTCACACACTCAGCATCCGGTGCAAGAGACAGGCCCCCCCAGAAACCTCGGGTCATAGGGTCGTGTCAGCGTGAGCTTCCCAGTGGGAGGACGGAGCACTGTTCAGGGAGTGACGTCGTGGTGGCCCTGAAGACAGAGCTAAGGAAAGTGACCACGAGAACCCGGGCAGGGGCGACCTCGGGGACCGGGGAGGGCAGGTGGAGGAGGGACCGAGGGCGCTCCCTGTCAAGTCCTGGGAAGTCAGCGGACAGACGGACACTCGGCTGATCAGGACCATTCAGCGCACCTGCGCGCCGAAGACCCCTGTGCCCCGAAGACCCCTGTGCCCAGGACACATTTTGTCATCGTTACTGTCATCGACAGGGAGCGTCTTCTCGACAATCCCAAGAGAAAAACGGTCCGTGACCCGGCACAGACGAGAAGAGCGGTGTCCTCGGTGGGGCGCGGGGCGCAGGCGTTGTCGGGGGCGGGGGGGGGGGCGGGGGGACCAGCGGAAAACCAGCGAATGTGAACACGCGGAGAGAAGCGAAAGCTGCAGAAAACCCACAACCCACAGCCACGGCTTGAAAGCCTCCACGGGAGACGGCAGAAATTCACGTCAGGGGCGGAGGCGAGTGGCTGCCTGCAGACTTGAAGCGAAACCGTCCGGGAGGCGCGTCGTCGTCGCCGGGGAGGAGGGAGCGGCGGCCTGAACTTGAAAAGCAGAGAGACGTCTCCGAGCCAGACACCGGGTAATGGGGGAACGGGCCCAGCAGCCGAAACGGAGCTGCAGAGAGCTTTGCTGGAGAGGGAAGGAAAAAAGAGAAAGACGGATGAGAAAGATCAAAGGAAAGCATTTTTCCCCCAAACAAAATCAGAGAAATTGCCTCAGGCCTGACAGTTACTTTTTAGATTTATTTTATTTCGAAAATGAATGTGTCATCGTACAGTAGCGTTCTGTCAGAAAAAAAACAATTTACTACGAAGGAGAGGAAATACGTTTAGCCTCCACCTCCTCCTCTGCAGGAAGGTGCCGAGCTAGGCGTGCAGATGTGCGAAGGGACCTGTGGTTTTGGTTATGAGTGGTTTCCAGGGCCGACAAAGGCAGGGAGACGGCCCACCGTCCGGGGAGGGCTGATGCCCGCAGAGGAGGCTGCCCAGAGGCCACCTGGAGACCAGGGAGCACCCAGGGTGGGAGGGGCGGGGTCGGAGCCAGAGGGTGCGCTCACCCTGCGCCCCAGACCCGGTGTCACCCGAGAGCCGTCCAAACACAACATCGGCGCCCAGAAGTGACGGAGACATTTCCTCCAACCTACACGGGCACGGGGGCTTGTGGGGGGACCCCCTGGCGGGACGGGGCGTCGCGCAGCCCCAGACCAGGTGCAAAGCCCAGGTGGACTCTGTGTCCCCCTGCTCCACAGTCCCCCAGCCCTGTGGTTCCCGCATCCCTGCCAGGGTTCTATGCGCCCCCCCAGGGTTCCACTCCCACCTCCATGGTTCCCACACCCTCTCCGCGGTTCCCCCACTCCCGTGGCTCACTCACGCCCCTTCGACAGGCTTCCCAGGCCCCTCCTCAGACTGGCAGCAGCAGACTGCCTGCCCCCCCCCCACTGGCTCTGCTGCTGGGCCTCACAGCCGGCGCTGAGCTCCCCCAATTACTGTATCTGCTTGGCTGGGCTCTCCGCCCCGAGGAGTCCACACTCCCAGCCTTTCCCGGGACCAGAGGTCGCAGCTGAGCCAATTAATCTGAGCCGGTCCGTTCCACACTTAATAACTCCCTGTCCGGGCCCCTCTCGGTGTGTGTGTGTGTTGGGGGGGGGGCGGCTGATGGACGGGCAACAAGCTATCGTGTGTTACACGCTGCCCGTCCTCGGCAGGGGTGGTGCTGGGGGCAGGAGCGCCGCTTCCCTGGGCGGGGGGAATAATTAAAGCTCCCCGGTTCTGACCACACTTGACGAGTGTAACGGTCTGAGGGAGCCAAGTCTCTGCGGCAGGATCCGCGGAGGGCGGAGAGCCCCCCATGCCGCCCCCCCGGGAGGGGCCCAGGCTGGGCGCCATCTCAGCCACCAGGGCCAAGTGAAGGGGTGGGCGCAGGGCCCTGCCCTCCGGCGGCCGCTGCCTGTGTCTGCAAACGCAGGGGACGGCCACATCCCCACATCCGTCGGGGGCCAGGACGCTGAGCGTCACACGCCGACCTCTCCGCGGGCCCCCCGAGGAGCCCCGTGGGCAGCAGGGCTCACGCGCCACCCTTGGCCACTCGGAGAGATCAGCCAAGAGTTATACTGTAAGAATTATGATAAGGTTTTACTACTAAACAACATTCATTAAAATAGTTTCATTTTTAAAGAACTGTTACTTCTTTCATCACGAACTGAGAGCCAGGCCCCTGCCAGGTTGGCCCCTCCTCTGTCCGGCCCGTGACCAGGAGCTGGAATGCTCTCAGGGGCACGTCCCGGCCTCGGCCAGTGACGCCCAGGGGCCCCCGGGAACAGCGCGCCGGGAAGGGCAGCTCAGACACCCGGACGCCCAGAGACGGAAAGCTCGGCTCTGGATGTCACACATGCAGTGAAGGAAATAACACGCAATCCTGCAACGTCCCTGTTCACGAAAACGGCCACATTTCTGTCCTATTTCGTTTATGAAAGGACCTGCTGCCATTTGCTGCCGACTGGGGTGATGTGAAAGCATTGTGAGCCTTAAAACTCTATTTATTTATTTTTTTGCTTACTTCAGCAAACAGACCCCGGGCTCAGGATTTGCCCTAGTTTCTGCCTTCTATGAAACCTTTAAGATGATGAATTTATTTATTTAAAAACTTTATTTAATTTCTCCATACCAAGGCAGACCTCTGCGTGTTTTTGGCGTGAATGTGCGTGGGCCTTCTTTTCTCTCCCCCCTCTGCGCGGTGCCCCCAGACGCTGCCTTTCCCCCTCACCCCGGAGGCCGTGCATCCCCCTGAGATTAACTGTGACACATGCGGCCGGGTGTGCGAAGTGCTCCGAGTCACACCGGCTCCCCTGGTGCCAACACACCTGCTGTGTCGCCCTACGCCTGTCTGGCACCCACGCCGTGCGGCGTGGCAGGGCCCGAAGGCACCGTCCACCGTCGGTGGGTCCGGAGCTCGACACTGCTTCCCACCGTCATTTAAAACAGAGTGGCCCCTGAGAACGTCACTGACCCACCAGTGTCCTCTGACCAGCCTCCGAGTGCCCTCCAGGCCCCCGCAGAACCTCAGCCCTGGTGAGGTGGCGTGAGCATGTGGCCCGAGCCTGAGGTGGGGACCCCCCACCCCCAGCCGCTCACACCCACTGCACCTGTGCGGGAAGACGGCAGGTCTGGGCTGCCCGCCTCGGTGGGCCCACGACGGAATGCCCGCTCCTTCAAGGCACCTGAGGGCTGTTCTTAAACACTTCGGTAAGAAGGAAGGACTTGGCAGCTAGCCAGCGAAGTCTCTGCACCTGAGACAGCCTCTTCTTTCTCCTGTTGCCCCGTCTGCTCGGCTACCTGTGCATTCCCTCGCCCGCACGTCGCTCCCTCCTTGGGCTGCTGTGTCTGCCCCAGCAGGACGGGATGGAAGGCGGCCAGGGCGTGGGGTCTGCAGCTGCTGCGTCCCCACCCGCCACGTGGCCCGGTGCCCAGAGCACAGGCAGGGCGGAGGCTGCCCAGAGTGGGCAGGCAGCCGGGATTTGACTCGAGGCGATGAGTGGGGTGTCATCTCCTGGGCGCTGCGGGGGCTGCCGGGGGTTCTCGTGCACCCCGCCTTCATCTGATGGGTGGGCTGTGGGAACATCGGCTCTGTGTCTCCCCACCACCCTCCCCAGGTACCTTCCCCATCCCTGGTCTTCAGCGCTGGCACTCAGATGGCGACTGGGACACTAGACCAGACGCCAAGGTGGACTTGTCCTTTGGGACAGGTGAATTGCCATAAAGCCAGGACGGAGTGGGGCCGCTCGCTGGGCATATATAGGGGGTCAGCTCCCCCTGCAGGGCCCAGGCCCAGGCTGCCTTTCCACACCATGGGGAGTGGGGGCGGTGAACCCAGTTTTGTCACAAGGGCACGGTGCAGGGACTGGTGGGTGGGGGACCCACACGGGGCCAGTGCTGGGTGGGGGGTGGGGACACAGCTCCACACCCTCTCCTGTTGGAATCCAAGGACCTCAGGCTCCCAGCACACCCCCGGGCCTTGCTGCACGGAGTGGTACCTGGGGCTCCACTGCACGTGATTACACGTGACAACACGTGTCCTGACACGACCCAACACCCGCCCCCCGGGGACACAGCAGCTCCCCCGGGACCCCCGTCCTGCCCCAGGAATTACAGTGTTGCATTGCCCTCCGAGTTCCCCGGCCGCTCGGAGCTGGTAGCTCCCCGGCGAACAACAGCAGTTCAGTGGCAGCAAACACAGGACCCCCCATGAGCCAGGACATGTTCTGGGCCCTTCACACGCGTGAACTCACGTAACCCTCAGGTGGCCCTGGGAGGCGGGGCCTGGGAGGCGCAGCATCTTCCACACACTGAGTCCACACACCGGGGGCGCCTGTGTCCACGGAGCGCCGGTCCCCACATGGAGGTCGGCGTCAGGAGGCACAGCCTCGCCCACTAACCGCTGGTCATTGATCAGCAGCCCCACAGGCCCACGTCCACGGCCAGGCCGAGCCAGAGACCCCGTCCGTCACAGGCGCCGCGCTGGTTTCCGCCGGTGACTCCTTGAAGACAGGGACCGAAGTCATTTAGTATCGTTTGCTCAGATGAGCAGTTCCCTGAGCAAATAATCATCGTAAAAGAGAGTCCCCGAGAAGCCAATTAGGTGCTGCCGCTCACCCGGAGCCGCGGCCTTGTTAACAGTCACCTTTTCTAAAGTGCAGCTGTCGCCCAGACAACAATCGGGCAACAATCGGGCCCTGCGTTGGGGACGTGGGGACAGAGGGGGCGGTTCCGAAGGGAGCAGTCCCTTCAGCCGGCGTGGAGACCTGGTGAAAACGCTTCCCATTAAGTGGCAATTTCTGGGAGAGATTTTTCGGCAGAGAATGAGGAGATGAAGGGGGAGGAAGATCGGAGAGACCTTCTGGGGCTGAGACGAGAAACGGGGTAGAGCCCGGAGAGGAAGCTCGGCTCCCCCGAGGAACCCCAAGGAGGCCCAGCTCCCCAGGGTGCTCCCGGACTACTGGGGGCACACTCACCCCTTCCGGGGCCCATGACCTCTGGTAACCTTCTCTCTGGAAATTGCCCGGTTGCCCAGGGTCTGCCTGTGGACCTGGGCCCCGGGAGCCCTATGTCAGGGTCATGGGCATTCTCGTGGAGGGGGTCTCGGTGGGTGATTCTGTCCCGGGGACGGGTCTCGTCCCTCCTGGGCGGCTCCAGTTCTGGACTGGACCGCTGGCCTCGCTCTGTGTCCACTGTCCCGTGGAGATGGGACCACAATGTGCTTCCACAGGAGACGCTGTAAGGTGCTGGGCACAAATCGGGCTTGGAATTGATGCGGCCGCCCCCGCACACGTGTCCCTGCCCCAGCAGGGCACGCGCCCCTGCCTCCAGGAGCCCTGGTGAGTGATGTAAAGCATCTGCTTGCACCCCAACTTCCCCGGGGGGCATCCCCTCCCTGACCAGCCTCTTTGTGTTTGACTCACTTCTGAGGGTTTCTCTCCTTTTGCTTCCGGCTCTTTCGGGCGTCCTGAAGCGTCCCGGCGTCGACCCGCCCTGAGAACGTGCTCCGCAGGCATCCCCGGCAGCCTGCTCCCCCCGGCCCGGGAGTCCATCCCCTGCACGCCGCAAAGCGCATGTTGACGTGACGGAGGACGTGCTCTCTTCTCCCGCCTGACTTATACCGGTGGGGTCTCGGTTAGGGAGTCCTCCCTGTCACCCGAGGTCGCAGGGACTCTGTCCTGCATCTTGAAAGTTAACTTGGCCATTTCGCTTCCTCCTTCATGGACTGACCTTTTGGCATCATTACTATTTTGCCATGAATAATGTGCACCCACATTTTTGGCCAAAACTTTCAGGAAAAAAAACCTTTCGTCTTAATTTTAAAAAAAATACATTTTATTGATTATGCTATTACAGTTGTCCCATGACCCTCCTTTATTCCCCATCCGCCCTACACACCCTCTTCCCACCCGCACTCCCCTCCTTTAGTTCATGTCCATGGGTCGTACATATAAGTTCTTTTTCCCACACTATTCTTAGCCTCTCCCTATTTTGTACCTACTGTTTATGCTTCGTATTCCCTGTACCTTTTCCCCCTCTCTCCCCCTTCCCCTTCGCTGCTGATAACCCTCCATGTGATCTCCATTTCTGGGATTCAGTTCCTGTTCTAGCTGTTTGCTTAGTTTGTTTTTGTTTTTGTTTTACGTTCGGTTGTTGATAGTTGTGAGTTTGTTGTCATTTTACTGTACATATTTTTTATCATCTTTTTCTTAGATAAATCTCATTAACATTTTATATAATAAGGGCTTGGTGATGATGAACTCCTTTAACTTGACCTTATCTGAGAAGCACTTTATCTGCCCTTCCATTCTAAATGAAAGCTTTGCTGGATACAGCAATCTTGGATGTAGGTCCTTGCCTTTCATGACTTGGAATACTTCTTTCCAGCCCCTTCTTGCCTGGAAGGTCTCTTTTGAGAAATCAGCTGACAGTCTGCTGGGAACTCCTTTGTAGGTGACTGTCCCCTTATCTCTTGCTGCTTCTAGGATTCTCTCCTTCTCTTTAATCTTGGCTAATGTAATAATGATGTGCCTTGGTGTGTTCCTCTTTGGGTCCAACTTCTTTGGGACTCTCTGAGCTTCCTGGACTTCCTGGAAGACTATTTCCTTTGCCAGATTGGGGAAGTTCTCCTTGATTATTTGTTCAAATAAGTTTTCAATTTCTTAGTCTTCTTCTTCTCTTTCTGGCACCCCTAGGATTTGGATGTTGGAACATTTAAAGTTGTCCCAGAGATTCCTAAGCCTCTCTTCATATTTTTGAATTCTTGTTTCTTCATTCTGTTCTGGTTGAATGTTTTTTTTTTTCTTCCTTCTGGTCCACACTGTTGATTTGAGTCCTGGTTTCCTTCCCTTCACTGTTGGTTCCCTGTACATTTTCCTTTGTTTCACTTTTAATAGCCTTCACTCTTTCCTCTATTTTGCCACTATACTCAACCAATTCTGTGAGCATCCTGATTACCAGTGTTTTGTACTGTGCATCTGATAGGTTGGCTATCTCTTCGTTGCTTAGTTGTATTTTTTCTGGAGCTTTGACCTGTTCTTCCATTTGGGCCGTATTTCTTTGTCCCGGTGCACCTGATACATAGAAAAGGGCAGAGCCTTCGGTATTCGCCAGGGCAGGGCAGCCCACATGGCTATGTTGTGGTGCTGTCTGTGGGGGAGGGGTCTGAGAGGGAACAGTGCCATTTGCTCAGCTCCCCGGTGGCTTTCAGTCACTTCCCCCACTTCGCACAAACAAACTGGGCCCTTCTGGTGCTGATTCCCAGGTGGGTGGGTTTGTGTACATTCTAGGGCCCCGTGGGTCTCTCCAACGAACTCTCCTGTGAGGCCCGGAGTTTCTCCCGCTGCCACCTCAACCCCCACAGGTTTTTTCAGTCAGAGGTTTTGAGGCTTTATTTCCCAGCGCTGGAACTGTGGGCTTGTGGTCTGCCTTGCTCCCCAGTTGTTCCCCCCGGTTTATCCATAGGAGAATGTGGGGCCACCCGCCCCGCCAGCCACTGCCTGCCCTGGTCCTCTAGCTGCCACCTTGCTGCAAGTCCTCTTCACCCAGGCTCCCTGACTCTGCCCCTCCTACCGGTCTGGATGAATGATTCTTCTTTAACTCCTTGGTTGTCAGACTTCCATACAGTTCAATTTTCTGTCAGTTCTGGTCGTTTTTGTGCTTAAATTTGTTGTTGTCCTTCTTTTGGTTGTGCGAGGAGGCACAGTGTGTCTACCTACACCTCCATCTTGGCCGGAAGTCCTTGTCTTAATTTTTTTTTTTAGTTTTTAAAATTTTAATTGTTGTTCTTGTACAGTTTTCTGTCTTTTACTCCCATCCCAGCCCACCACCCCACCTCATCTTAATTTTTTAATTCTATGTTTTATTTATTTACATTTAGAAACAAAACCGATGATCATACTCCCGGGTATTATTTTGCATATGGATATCATTGTCGCTTTCTAGATTTGCACTTTTGAGGCACAAGCATAAATGAAAGAATTGAAAACATTCATATAACTACACGGGATTAGTACTACCCATATACAATGTGCATCCTTTTTTTTTTCCTCTCAAAAATCTGGGCAAAGATGTGAGCATTGTGCACAGCAAAATACGGTGTTTTGTTACCAGGGCAGGAAGTGGGGACGCCCTTAGAAAATTGCTACCCGGATTTCCCATTCTGCTGGAAAGCGAATCCGCCCATCCCCCAAGTACCTGTGCTCTTCCTCAGCCTCTCCCGTGCGCAGGGGTCTCTTTCCTTGCAGCCCCCGCTGCCCCGGGCATCCCCACTGGCCCTCGTGGCTGCTCTCCGACCTCACCTCTGGACGTGAGCTTCGTCCGCTTCCAAACTTCGTGCGCCTTTTCCGAAATGTCCCAGGCTGTTCACAGTTTATTTTTCTAGTTGTAATTCAGACTCTGCTTTTCAAGTTCCAACAATTCCTAGCGAGAGTCTGGCCCGACGATGCGTTGAACCCTGTAAATTAATTCAGGACAAGCCGACAGCGTCACCGTGTTGGTCACCCTGTGACGCGCCCTGGTGTGAGAGCACAGTTGCCGTGGTAACCGTGCAGCCGTGGCCCCCAAGGCTGGCAGCTTTCAGCAGCGTTTGCAGTCTGGCTGACGTGCTTGGCCTGTGGCTCTGCTGGGCGCCCCTTGCGTGGGTGGCCCGGGCGTTGCTGCAGGATGGGTCGCGGTGGTTTCCTGAGTCTCCCAGGGGTCTCTGGGCCAGCGGACAGGCCTGGGCAGGTTGCATGCACGGCTGGCAGGAGACGGTGGAGAAGGCAGGAGGAAACCGCCCGGCTCTGGAGGCCTCGGCTCCCCACAGCACACCGGCCACCCCGAGACAGCCCAGCGACCAAGCCACGCCAGCCGGAGTGGGGAGGTGACTGGGCTGTGTCCCCCTCGGCGGAGGGGGGAGTGTCTAGTTGCGTTGCAGGGAGTCCTGACTCGAAACCGCCGTCTGCCTCCCACGAAGGCGACTCTCTGGCCTCTCCCCAGCTTCACTTTCCTGTTGTTTATACTTTCTGGGAGGTTGTGGCACAGTCACCAGGCTGACTCCGCTTGTGGGGGAGCAGTCCCTGCTGGCTCAGCAGCAGCCCCAGCCCCAAGCTGCTCCTGGACACCTATGCACCCCCACGGCAAACACAGCCAGTGCCTCTGGCCACCTCCTGGGCTCAGGGCACTATTTTTAGGAACACAACACAACTGGACGAGAGTAGAGCTCGCACCAGGCCAGCGCCCTGTCCTAGAGTCGGTTGATGCCACGGACGGCGCTGGCATGATTCGCTGCGTGCCTCAGGTGCACCCTGCATGACCTCTGGGCGTCCGGCTCCCCCAAGTGTGAAAGGGGGGAACCGGACCTGGGGGGCTCCCGAAGCCGCCTCCCAAACCTAGGACGCTGTGTGAACCAAAGCTCTACGCCCCATCTGAAGCCAAGTCCCAGGGTGCAAAGACAGCAGCCTGGTGTGGGGCGCCGGTAGGGGTTACAAATGGGGGGGCCATGTGCGCGTTTGGGGAGCGGGGAGGCAGGGATGCTCACTGCGCTGGAGTTTCGAAAGAAGCACCGCATGACACACAGGTTTGTGCCCAAATTTTTGAGGGGAAAAATAAGGGGGTGCGTTATACACAGGTAGTACTAATTCCATGTCTATATAAATGTTTTTAATTCTTTTATTCATGCTTAGGTGTTAAAAGTATAACTCTGCAAAGCAATAATGGTATCCGTATGTAAAAGAATACCTTGGAATACAAACATCAGTTTTGTTTCGAAATATAAATCAATAAATAATTAAATTAAAAAATTAAAACAAAAGATTTTTGCCCCCTGAAAGTCTGGCCCAAGAACGTGGGAGCGCATTATACATGCGGACAGAGTGGAGGCCTGGGAAGGGCCTGTGGGGCCCGGACTGCCAGCAGCAGGGGCCTGGGAGACACAGGCTTCCATGCAGCCCGGGGAGGCCGGTGCCCCGGGCCCGGCTTTCCAGGCGCAGAATCGGCTCCGCTCGTGCAGCACAGCGGGGCAGGGACCTGGGCTCTGCCCCTCCGCACACCTCTGCCACCCACGAACCTGGGCTGCGCCCTGCCTCCTCCATCGCTCCTGGGACAGGCGTGTGAGGTGGGGATGGCTCTTCTCCTCTGGGCGAGGGTGCAGCTGGGACCTGGGGAGGTCTCCGGTGAGAACGGAATTCAGACTCAGACCTGGCTGACTTCCAGCCGCGCCCGATGGCTGCGGGTGGGCCTCCGAGGACGCTGGGCTGTTACCTGAGCGCATCACCCATCCCTGAAGGCAGCTCTGCGGTGTGAGCGCCTGCTGCTCCTCAAAATCAGCTCGTGGAGCGTCCGGTGCAGGTGACCCCAGACACAGCCTGCGTGAAATGATAAGAAAAGGACTTTAAAGTAGCTACGACGAGCATGCTGAAGTATCTGTACGTGATAATATATATTTGAGTGAGGAGGTGGGAAATTTTTAGGAGAGCTATCAGAATTCTAAAAGCAACTGAAAAATTCATTCGATTCTACAACAAAAGATGTCATTAAACCTGCAGATGAGGTATTAGAGTTGGGATAAACTAAAGTGCGGAGAAAATTTGGGGGGAAAAAAACGTGCCATTTATTCACCCATGGAACAGTACTAGGCAATCCAACACGTGGAACTGGGAATGGGGAAGAAAAAAATAGCTAAATAGATCATTATCTGAAATTTTCTAAATGTGATTAAAGCATCAGTCTGCCAATCCAAAAAATTCAGTAAAACCAAGCAAAAATAAATACAAAAATGGAGCACAAGTAGGCAGGTCACAGTCAAACAGCTAAACCTCACAGCTCGAGAACATCTCGAAGGCGTCCAGGGCACGGGGGACCAGAAGAGGCGGAGGCAAATATAAAATACAGCAAACAAACAAAAGACCCCACTGATTTCTCGCCAGGAACACGGACGCCAGGAGATGGCGGAATGCCATTTTAAATGTCAACCTGGAGCTCTATAAGCAGCAAATCCTTTCAAAGCTGAGTGTGAAATAAAGAGGCTTTCGTGTAAATGAGAACAGAATTCGTTCCCAGGACTCTGACCCTGGGATGAAGGCTGAGGTCCCCAGGCAGAGAGCAGAGGGGGCAAGCAGTGGAACTGGCGCGTATGGGGGTCTGCACCACGACGTTTTCCTTACATTCTTGAAAAGTCAGCGGATGAAAAAAAAAAATAAGCTAATTCTGAGATGACAGAATTAGGACATCACGCTTGGAGGCTCCGGAGAAGTGGGCAGATCCGGGCATTAAAACCCACGGCCGTTCGCGTGACAGACAGAGGGGGCTCCAGGAGTGGTGTGCGCCCCCCGCCCGGCCTGGCTGGACGCTGAGCAGCGTCTCCAGAAGGGGAGGGAGCCCGAGGCTGATGCGGGCTCTGCACCCGGCAGCCCACACGCAGGACTCCGAGAAGGGCCGGCGGGCCGGTGGACAATGCTATCAGCTAAGCCCAGCCTGTGGGAAGCCCCGAGTCGGAGGCGCCAGGCTTCCCCCAGATAATGGGGAGGAAAGAGGCAGACAGGCGCACTCACGGGATGAAAGATGCGGAAAGGATGTGTCCAATTTTAAAAATCGGGCAAGACGGGGCTGCAAAGTCCAGGGATCCGTCTTTGCACGATAAACCTTTTTTAAAAGATGTAATTACTCCGCGCAGCAGGCTGGCAGGCACGTGCCGGGGTGAGGATGGGATTTGGTGTCCCTGCCGATGCTTGTGGGCAGGGCAGGCAACAGAGCTCTTTCTATGGCTGCCCCGACAGTGGTCACCAGGGCGTGCGCCCGAGAACAGAGTGTGAAGCACGCACACACGTGTTGGATGTGATTTTCTGTATCCGTGTTTTATTTTATGATAAAAATGTTTGTAATAAAGTAAAGTGATGCGTGCGAGCAAAAATACTAACAATTTGGTGTGGAGCTTAAAACACGAGGTGAAAGGACTGTGCCCGTCTGCTGGCAAGGAGCACCTGGGCTGGTCGAGGCCGAGGGGAGACGGGTCCCCGGAACAGAGAAAGATTCTGAGATTCACACGGGCAAGGAGTGTTGGGCACATGTACCTTCCAGCAGTCAGACCGCGAGACCCGTGATCCAGGGGCATTCCCAGGTGTTCCGAATGTCTGGCCTCGGGAGCAGGGATTAATTATCCTCGGATTAAATGAGGCTGGGATCCAGCCTCACAAAAACCCAGCAGAAGACAGATAGGCTAAAACCATTTCCGAGGAGCGCCACTGGCTCCCAGAGCAAATATCAGAAATGTTCGCAGACACACAGAAAGACCCGGCACTCAACAAGATGAAATTCACAATATTTGCCGTCCGATCGAAACACAGCAGGTGCACGGAGAAGCAGGAGAGCATGACCCAAGCTGATGGGAAACCGGTCAATGGACAGCGGCGGCGAGTTGACGCAGACTGTGGCCCGAACGAGCCGGGACATCCAAACGGCCCTCACGACCACGTTAAGTAATGCACAGAAGGAGCCCAACTGCACCTCTAGAGACGTCAGGTCTTCCGGGAAATGAAGACAGAAAAAAACCACAGGAAATACAAATAGCAATACCAACAAGACAGGACAGCTAGGAAACAAACATCGGAAGGTGGTATTAAGTCAAATATTATTGGTAATTACTTCAAATGTTCTCAACACCCCGATGAGAAGACAGAGATTTTCAGATTGGGTCAAGAAACAAAGACCCAGCTCTGTGCTACCTACAAAAAAAAAAAAAAAAAAAAAAAAAAAAAAAGCCTATTCTGAATATAAAGACACAAATAGGATAAAAGTAAAACTATGAAAATAGTAAACCACGCGACCCTCATAAAAAAAAAAAAAGATACAGCCCTGGATGGTGAGGCTCAGTGGATTGAGCACCAGCCCGTGACCCCAAGGGTCACCAGTTCAATTCCCAGTCAGGGCACACACCTGGGCTGTGGGCTGGGTCCCCAGGAGGGGGAGCTCAAGAGGCAACCACACACTGATGTTTCCCTTTTTCTCCCTCCCTTCCTCCTCTCTCTAAAAATAAATAATAAAGTCTTTTATATATATATATAAAAAAAAGGTACCATAGCTACAATAATGTCAAAGTAAGCATGCAATGTGACCAGGGATTATAAAAAGTTTATTTCAAAGGTAGAGGTCAACAGCTCACGGGGACAGAACCGTCCCAAATTTTATGCGCCGCGTGGAAGAGATCAGGAGGCTCGGAGCAAAAGCTGATGGAAATGCAGGGAGCGGAGGCAACCCCACACGAACAGAAGGTTTAAGCACCTGCCTCTTCGTGGTAATTGATGGGACAGGCGCCACGAGCCCTAAGGACCTCGAGGACTTGAACAATGTTATTAACCGGCTCAATCCACCTGACATCATAAAGCCCATTCTTTTCAAGTGCACACGGAGCATTTATTAAGACAGATCATATTCCAGGCCATTAAAACAAGATGTCGAGGCATTAAAAAAGATTCAGGTTGTCTGAAGTGCAGTCTGTGGCCGCAGTGAACTCGAGCCAGAAATCAATAGTGTCAATGATGAGCACTCATATTGTCCTGAAGAGAGAGGGTGACAAAAAAGGAAAGAAATCAATAGTAAAAAGATTTCTGTAAAGTCCCCAAATAGTTGGAAACTAAATAACACTCTTGCAAATACTTAGGCGTCAAGGAAGGGACCCAAAGGGAGAGTAGGAAGTATTTTGAACGGAGCAAAAATTAAACCAGAGTGTATTGGAGTTTATAAAATGTCACCAAAACAGCAGGCAGAGGGAATTTACAAAGTCAAAGGCCAAAATGAACGGAGAAGAAAGGGTTGAAATCAAGGCTCTCTGCTTTCAGCTCATGGAGCGGGTAAGGCAGCAGCGAATCAAACAGAAGTTAAACAGAAGCGAGGAAGAGACCCAGATAAGGGGGGAATCCAATGGCCCAGGGAACAGGGAGATGACAGAAAAGACCCATGAGGCCAAATGCTGATTTTTTTTTTCCCCGAAGATCAATAAACTTAGTAAAGCCTCTACCCTTGATAGAGGGTCTATCCAGCCTCCGTCAGTCTTGGTAAAGACTGATCAAGATAAGAGAGAAGACTTGGGCTGTAAAGACTGATAATGAGAAAGAAGACACCGCTTCAGATGATGTGTTTATTAAAAGGACAAAGAGGGAATATTACGGACTTTGTCCCCGTAAATTTGACAACCGAGATAAAATTCACAAATGCTTCGAATACACAAATGGCCAAAATTCTCTGAAGAGGAAATAACTGTGTGGCATAACCCTTGATCGACTTAAAGACAATTAATTTGTGGTTGAAAGCTTCTCCGCAAACAGAAGTCATAACTTTTGATGACGTGCCACCAGCATCTGGTGGGGAGACATGGTCCCCATAAGGGATGCAGGTCCACCGGCCAGCAAGCGTGAAAAGCAAAGGTTGGCCCTCACCGCACAGCATCTCATTGAGTCTTCATTGAGTTGTTGACACTCTTACAGATGCCTCCTGCCCTCCCATACCACATCACCAGTTCCTGACAGACTGATATTTTATTAGAATTAAGGATTTACAGTCATCAAATGACTCGTATCCGGATTATACTGAAAAGAGAACTTGTACAGATCAATAAGAAAAAACACTAATAACCCAATTAAAAAAATAGCAACTAGATTGAACTGACACTTCACAAGGACAATATGGAACTGAAGAAGGACTGAATATGTTCTACCTCGTTAGTCATCAAAAAAAAAAAAGGCACATTAAAATCACAACACAGTACCACCGCACAGAATGGCTAAAATTTTGAACTGAAAATACTGAATGTCAACAAAGATGCCAAGTTGCTAAAAACGTGCAGCCTGTGGGAGGGCCGTGGGTGTGATCGCGCTGGAGACCGTGGCTAGTATGTCCCGAGGTGGAGCCTCCCCTGTCACCCGCAAATCCCGCTCCCCAGTGCCCGCCCATCAGCCAGGCTGTGCACGCTGCCTGGATCATGCACACGGAGACCCACAGCAGGTCTGAACGTGATGGCCAAAGGGTCAGAAACTGTTATCTGTGCGTCGACAGTAGGAAGCGTAAATGAACCTTTGTGTGGTGCTATGTGAGTAACCGCCGTATTCTGCTGTGGGGTGGGGGAGTAAACTCACAGGGAGTAAAATCGAGGTGGGGGGTGGGCGAGGGTCACTGTCATCTGGCGGTGGGGCGGGGGAGGGGAGATGGTGGCCTTGCCCAGGGCAGGGTGGCAGGTAGAGACAAGTGGGCAGATTCCATAAATAGTGCAGAGGAGGGCGTGATGGAATGTAGTGAGGGGCTGACCTGGGATGGACAGAGGGAGAGTTCGCCCCGTGTCTGATCTGGTCCGCTGAGTGGACACAGGGGAGGAGGTAGTCCAATCTCATCAGTGAATGTTGGGGAGGATCTGGGGGAAAACATGGACTGGAATTTAGGTGGGAGTGCAATAGCCCTTCCTCTTGGCCCAATTCCTCCCTTTTGTTCCCCTGAATCTAGGCTTAATTTTGTCCCCTTGGGTTCTGTCTTCTGGTGCAGTTAAGACAGTCCTCAGGGGTCTCCTACGTGTCATTTTACTTTAGAAAACACCTCGTCCTCCATGTGACCAAAATGTAGTAACATGGTTAGTGTGGGGTCTCCACCTCCATCGGTGAGTGGGATTTATGCAAACGTGGTCGGCAAGAGGTTGGCTTGAGTGATGTTCGCTGGTATTAGGGACCCAGGATGTCTGCCTGTCGCCATGGCAACCTCACCCTCAGTTCATTCTATCAACAAGATTCTCAAGGAAGATGCCACAGCGGGGACCATGTAAAATCACTGACATTCAACAGGTCTTGACCCACAAACGGTGGCAATTTCATGGACTTCAACCCAGTATGTGCACGGAAACAGAGAGCTGCTGCCTAATGAACTGAGACCCCGGCCTCAGTCCCCTGGGGAGAGGCGGACGCAGGACCTCACCCGGGGCCAAGCGCTGGAGCCAGGCTTCTTCTCTGTCTGAGGTTTGGGATCGCAGCCCTCCCCTGTCCAGCCACCCGGGGCAGACACACTGGGAAAGAGAGGCAGCTGGTCAGGTGAGGGGCTGCTTAGCCCCCGTCAGACCCGCCTCAAAACGTGGGGGCCCCGCAGTGGCATTTGGTGGAAAAGAGGAAGCGACAAAGAGGGTCCTCCCCTCAGAGCCACCCCCTTGGGGAGGCATGACGTGGGGCAGGTCAGTTTTGGAGATCGGTGCCTCGTTTGCAGCCCAGATGCTGAAGGAAGCTCGGCCTAGAGCGAGGCTTCCTGGCGGATCGGGACTTGTCAGCACACGTGGTCAGTAATAGTACCTGCGATAGGTACGTCTGGTGTCCAACGGGCGCTGGACTTACCGGGAGCGTTGCTATGAAAGGTATACAAAACGTCCAATCACCATGCTGGACACCTAAAAGTAACGCCATATCACATGTCAACTGCCATCGAAAATAAATTTAAAGCGATATTGATAAAACGACTGTTGGCGGGGGAGAGACAGAGAGAGACAGAGAGGGGGAGAGGCCACTGAGAGGGACCCGCGGTGCGGAAGGCCCGTCTATCGGTCGGCCGTACCTGTCTGAGGTTGTGCGTCTGCATCCAGATGCAGAGGCCCAGGTGGGGTCCCGTGTGCCGGACCTTCGTCGGGAGAAACATCTGTGAAGGCTTGGGGAGTCGAAGGCGGGCAGAGCCTTCCGCTCTTACGTAGATTTGACACCTGTTGGGAGAAAGGGGGACAGGGCAGCCTGGACGCCCTGGAGCAAGCATGGCGGTAAGCCCCCCAGTCAGCAAGGCCCCTGCAGCAGGAGATGGGCCTGCGTGTTTTAACGGCCGCCATCACATCTACCCCAAAGGAGTCCCGCCGCTGTCTCCAGGTAGGAGCTGCTGCCCCGAAGAAGGGGAAGCACCGGGCAAAGGCTGTCTGAGGCCCCCCCAGTGCTGAACGGGCCTGAGCGCATTTGCGCCTTGTCAAGGCTCATCCTTCTGAGGTGGACTTGGGGTGCTGCAGGAACCTCCTCCCACCTGCCCACGGTCAGCACAGGTCATACCTGCGGCAGGTCCTCCCAGCCAGGCAGGCTGCCTCTGCCTTCGTCTCGTCCCCGCTGGCCTCAGGGAGACCCTTCAGGGAGAGGGTGGGATGGGCGGCGTGTCCTGCAGGTGGTGGGGATGCTCGTGCAGGGAGGCCTGGGTCACGCACCGGCTCAGCCCCTCCCCCGCCCACGCCGCTCAGCCTGGACACATGCGCCTTCCCTGGTCCACCTGAATAAATGGCGTCCCTGCACTCACCTTCCAGGGCGGCTTTGGGAATTACCCCGGATGACCTATAAAAACTGCCTGGCACCGTGCCCGGCACGCCATGGGCTCTGCCCAGTTAGAGCTAACCCCTCTCTCTCGCTGTCCTCCCGTCCCCTTTCCTCCACACCCCGTCCTCTCCAGTGCAGATGCGACACAATAACTGAGTGGTGTTTGTGACTTGAGAAACGGCCGTTCGGTGTACGGGCTGATGCAGTCGAAGGCCCAGCCACCAACCGTGGGCACCTGGGCGGAGAGCGGAGGCCCTGCAGCACCACGGACAGCAAACCGGCCCCCGCTGGCGGTGGCGGGCCCTGGGGGCCGGGGGCGAACTGTCACCCCACACAGGATGTCCCTGTTTGCTGGAGTCACTCGGCACTACTTTGCTCCCACCTCCTGCATCAGGAAGCTGACCCGCTCTCCCGAGTTACAACACTCTCCCGCAAATGCCTGTGATGTACGTGAAATTGGGTGCATGAAGTACATGCAGACCTCTCTCATAAACATGTGTGCACACCCCCCCATTCACAGCGTGTCCCTTCAACCGGGCACCCCTGCCTGTTCCCGCTCTCTCCCCCTCCATTCTCCCCTGCAATTGCCCCTGTCGGTTTTTTATGCCCCATGCGACCCAAACCGCATTTGCAAGGCCCCGGGGGCCTTTCTCACCTGTCACCCGGCGAGGGGCCCTGCCCACCTTCCCGAGCACGTTGTCCACGTGGCTTCCAGGACACCGCAGTCTCCGCGTCCCCCTGCCACACTGGGTCGCTCTTTCTCGGGGTCGTTACTTATTTTCCCTTCATCTAGAGGCGAGCTCTTCCGGGATCCAGTCGGAGCGGTTCCTTTCTCTAAACTCCCTTCCTGCACGATCCTGTCCCAGCCTGCACGGCTCCCTAAACTCCAGATTCAGGCGTGCAAATGTCGAACCAAGTCTTGCCCTCCGGTGCCTGAAAGACGCACCAGGCTTGACAGGACCTTGCTCCCCACCCCCGAGGATCCGCTGCCCTGCCCCCTGCCCACTTAGGGATATATTTTTAAATATATCCTCTCAGGACCTGTGTTACATGGTGCCCATAGTATGCCCTCAGGAAATGATTGCTGAGTGAGCAGATTATTGAATGTTGAAGTGTAACCCCGGGGGACCTGGATGGGGCAGGGGTGTAACTTAGGTCACCTCCAAGGTCATGAAGAAGGCCCAGCCCAGAGAGGAGAACCGGAGGGGTCCCGCTCCAGCAGAAGGCACACACGTCTCGTGGACCCTGAGCACGCCCGAAGCTCCCCGAGGCTGGGAGTCACAGTTGGCCATATGTGGCAGGCATGGGCCTTGGAGGAGGAAGGAAGGAAGATTGATCTTAATTCCAACCTTTCACAGGCTGGGCGTCATTCAGCCCAACGTGGGAGTCTCCTGCTCTGCGTGGGGGGAGGGTGTGGATCCAACGTGGTCTCGGCTGATGCCAAAGCACCCTGTCTGTGCGTTTTCCAGGGTAGGGTCATGGAGGGGTGTGTGACACCCCTCCCTTGCATTTCCGAAAGCGCTGGCGCCTGAGCAAGCACAGGGGGCGGGGTCTGAGCGCGCAACGCGGTTCACGCCCCGCCCCGTGAGGTCATGGTGGGAACTGCTGCGGGGATACCTGGCGCCTGCAGGGCGCTACACTAATCACCAGCCCAATAAGAGCTTGACGGGCGTATTAGTTTTATCGCTGTGCGCGTACACCGACACACGCACATGCCGTCTAAGTGGTCGTAAACAATGAATAAGCCGATACGCGGACACGCCGCCATTCAGCCCCCGAACTGCGATCAGATATCGGGAATTGCTGCTGTGTCTGGAATGAGCGATGGGAAGACCGGTCCGCGCGGCCCTGCGTCTTCACCATGGATACGCCCCCGTGCCCTGCGCGCGTGAGCGGGGTATTTATGAGTTGGGTTGGCTGTTAAGAGCCTGGCCTTGCAGCGATTAACATTTGTATTTGCGGTGCCAGGTGCTGACCGCGGACAGCGAATGGCCGCTAATGGCTCTGCACCCCACCCTCTTCCTGTGCCTTTCCTGAGGTGGGTGGGGTGGGAGGCTTTCCCGGAGAATCTGAGAATGGGCTTTTCCTGCGTTGCTGATTTAATTGCTTTTTTTTTTTTTACTACTATGTAAATCTCCCTGCATTTCATCAGCCAGCCAGGAGGGTTGGAAGTAACCAGTGAAAGTGGAGCTAGAGACTGAGGAAGGATAAGGCTTCCCTGAGGCGGCCTGAGAGGCAGGCTGGTCCAGGTCAGAAGGAGGAGGGATCCCTCCCCTGTGGTCAGTTACTCAGGGCATGGCCTGGGGGAGACTTGGGGAGCCCGGGCCGGGCACAGCAGGCAGCCCCAGCATTGTGGCCAGATAAGCTTTCGCTCACGTTCATCCCTGCAGTCCGCTGGAGGGGGCATCCAGGAGGGGAAACTGAGGCTCCAAGAAGAAAAAACAGCAGTTGCCCGATGGGCTTGGCTTTGTATTTGGGGGGCAGGGCTTGAGAACTTCCCACACCCCATGCTGCCTGTCACCCCTCCAAGGGCACTGTTCCTGAGAAGGAGCCCGTGGCTCCCCGTCAGAGCAGAACGCTGGGGGCACCGGTGCCCCACGTCACCCTGACACCTCACCACGGCTCCTGTTCAGCGTTGTTCAGGACGAGGGACAGGAAGGAGGGTGGGAGGGGGCCCTCTCCCGTGTCATCCCTCCCACACGGGCCACCTTGTTTGTAGGTGAGCTCACACGTGTGCACATCCACCTTTCAGATGTCCAGGGCTTTCAACGCATGTGGGTGAGGCCCCGTGTCACCCCTGCTCAGCCCTGTCCCTCTGAGCTCTGCCGAGGGGAGCACCGGCGGAGCCTCAGACCCGGCCCCCAGCCACCCCCCCTCCCAGGCCTCCCACAGAGAGGAACTGTAAGAAGATGCACGCACACCACGCCCCCACCACCGGCCCGTAATCAATTAGCTCCTGCACGTGGGTAAACTGTGGGGAGACATCCAATAATTCCCCCAAACCTGCCATCCGGGCCCCTGGCTGGCTCCTTAGATTAGAGGAGGTCCGGGTAATTACCCGGAAAAATACAGGGCTTCCCTGCAACGCCTAATTCCCTCTCCTCACTCCTCAGCTTCTTTGAGGCAAAAGGAGAACATTTGTGGTCCCGTGACCAAGGCGGCGCTGTGCCTGTGGCTGTGCCCACGGGTGAACGAACTCTGGGACCCAAGGACCGTCTGACACTAACGTGGGGGCTCCACCGCTTGGGAGGGGCCCTTTGCAGGAAGCGGCCTGGTCCTCCCGATCTTCCTTTACCCTGCAGGGCGTGGGGCCGTGTGGGGCGGGGGCCCGGGGGCACAGGTGGTGGCGTCTTGGAGTTCCCATTAAGGGGACAGCCGTGTCACAGGCATGGAGGGGGTACAGGGGGGCCGTGCAAGTCCCCCAGCCGGTGAGCAGGGTTTTCTCTGCTGGAACGGGGGTCATGGCAGCGTCTCCATCTGGAGCTGCGGCTCTGTCATGGCCGTGGGGGGGGGGGGGTGGCTGACATGGGAGGAACGGGCAAGAGCTGGGGCCGCTCTCTCTCTTCTGCCTCCAACCTCAGGTGAAGGTTTCGGACACCTTCAGGTGGAGGGAAGGTTTGGGGTCCAGGGGAAATGCGCTGGCCCCAACATCTGCCACCTCCACCGAGCCAGCGACCTACACCCCTCCCGTGGTGCTCGGGGGTCTGTGCAGTGAGGTGAGTGGAAGGAAGCAGGAGGGACGAGCAGGCAAGCTGGGGCTCGACCCTCCGAAGGCAGGTAGAGCTGGGAGGTGGCACCCCTGCTGGGCAGGGGCAGGTGGAACATGGCACCGCAGGACCAGGGCCGCCAGTCTGGCCCAGCAGTTAGGCGGAGCCGGATGGGGGACAGGGGAGGGACAGCAGCAATTTCAGCAGGCGACGCTCCTGCCAGGGCCCGAGGGGAAGTGGTGGGAGGGGCTCCCACACACACTGAGGCTGCTGAGGGAGCAGCGGAGGCCGGGTCCATTGGGCCAGGCCTCAGACAGGCAACAGGGCAGCAGGCTCCTCGTGCTCTGGACTCAGAAGATAAAGCACAAGAGGGGTCAGGGGTCAGGACAGGGTCACCACAGGGGTCGTGGCTCCCAGAGGCGCCTGGTGGCACCAGGTCAGGCACCTGGAACAGCTGGCCAGGAATCCAGGAGAAGGGGCCCCCCCTGCAGAGCTGAGAGCTTTTGCGGGTGCGATGTGGGCCCTGCTGTTGAGCCCTGAGCCCGGCTTCCTGGGTTGCACATTGAGCCTGTCACAGCCCCCTCCCTGTGATGCCAGGAAGACTGAGTGCGTGTGTGCATGGGGACCTTGTGTGTGACTTGGCCCACAGCAGGGGCCCCGTGACGGAATGAAGGCAGTTGTCTGCCACGTGTCCCAGGAGAAGGTGACGAGAGTCAGACAGAGCTAGGGACCTATCAGACTGACAGGCATCAGATGAGAGCTGGGCAGTCGGCCAGGTGGGCCAGGAGCCAGGCAATGGGGATGGATGCGGCTGGTCCGGTGTGACACTGAGGTTGGCTGCAGGGCGAGAAGGGAGCTGCAGGGCAAGGAGGGAGCCAGGCCAGCGGTCAGACATGCCCAGCTGCCCCGCTACTGCCTCAGCCAGGCTCGTCCAAGGGCCGGGCAGCAGGGAGCGAGGCCTGGCTTCCCCTGCCTGTCACTCAGCCCCCTTGGAGCCAGGGCCTGCTGGGGGCTGCTCTCCTCCCGGGCCTCTCGTCTCGCCATCTGGCTGCCTTCAGGGTGGTCCCTTGTGGGCCACCAGCCGCAACTGGCAATTAGCAGTTGTCTTCCTTGGGCAGACAGCTGCCTCAGTCCTTCCCAGGAAGTCCCCTCGTCTCTTCTTCATTAGCCACCCATTCATTGAGTTAGGAAAACAAAACAAAACGAAACAACCCACAGCAAGACAAAGAACTACAAAAGAAACTTTGCTCTGGAGACTTGCAGCTGAGAGGCACTTGGAGGGCCATCTGGTCTACCCACCTCCCTCAGCTCAGCACCTCTTACAGAGTTGAGCCTTGGATGGAGGACGGCGTTGAGGGGCGTTGAGGACAGCCTTTGTCCAGCTCTCGAGTTCTCTGGATGCCTCTGAGCCTGGATTGAACAAACATGGCCAGGGTTTGGGGCGCTCACTCCCTCACCAGGTGGCCGGCCAGTCACCACGAAAGGCCTTCTGCCGCCCGATGGGTCCTCCCCACTGATGGGCCCACCCCCCACCAGCCCCGTGTCCGGCTTTGGTGACTGCACCAGGCACCTTTGCTCCATCTGCCCATCAAACTCTCCTGGAAACTTTAACCCTGCTTCGGAGACTAAAATGCCGATTGTCCTGAAATCCCCCCGTTTCATCACTCAGGAAGCACGGTGGTTCACGCTGGGACGGCGTGGGACCCGGATGTGTCTCCTTTTTTCTTTTTGGTAATGCAACCCCCTCCCCTGCAACACACACACACACACACACACACACACACACACACACACACACTCTCAGTGCATCCTAAATCCTGCAGTGCCTTAGACCAGAGGAAATGCAGCCTGGGCGGGCAGCTGACCATCTGTGCTGTCGCCCACGACTGCCCACAACAGGGTGGAAAGGCTTTGCCGTCTAAAGTCAGAATGGTCACACAACCAGGTCACAGCCCAGCGTTCGCGCTTCGGCGGGGCACCCAGCCCAGAGCTGCTCACTGGGTCGGGCCGGGGTCTCCTTGTTGGAATGAAGGTGCTGCTTCAGGCCCATCCCCACCCAGGGGCCGGCCTTCCCCTGTGTCCTCAGTCCCTGTGCACCTTGAGAGACATGGGTACCAAGGCAGATGGTGAGGCGAGGCGGGGCCAAGGGCAAGGAGACGTGGGTTTCAGCTCCCTCCGCGCTGCTGTCAGCCCGGGTTTGTCCCTGTCATCTGCTGCTGAGGGAAATTGAATTTGGGAGCATCCAGTCCCCATGTTTATTCATCGCTGGGCTGCAGGCTTCCTTGGTCATTACCATCCCTCCCCTGGAGCTGCAGAGCCCACGGCAGTGGCCGAGCACACTGGCGGACTCTCACGGCGATTTCAGGATCACATCCCCCTCCCTCCCCGGGTGACAGTGTGACAGCACCCCTGCAGCAGGACCTGGAGCAGGACCTCCAGTCCATGTGGCAGAGACGGGCCCCACGCATCTCTGAGACGAGGCCGAGGGCGAGGGTGAAGGTCAAGGCTGAGTCGTCCTGTGGAGCTGTCAGAATCTCCCTGAACAGCGGGTGACTGTGGAAACGCCGCGGGGCCTTTGCCGGCACCCCTGCCCGGTGCAGGGGGCCGCCCGTCCTCCCCACCCAGGGGGCTGTGGTGAGGCCCTCCACAGGACATCTGTGAAGGCATCTGTGACAAATGGCATAGGGACCAGGGGCCACGAGAGGCCTGGGACTCGTCCAAGGTCACAGCTCAAGGTGGAGCCAACCACCCCCTTGGGTGTGCAGCTGCTGAGTGAACCGGCCACTCCCAGCTCATGGGATTGGCGGGAGCCTGCCTCCCACCACGTGCCTGAACCCCTTCTCTGGCACATTTCTTACCCAGCATCAGCCCCTCCTGAAACCCCGGTTCGGGTGAGGTTGCCAGGCCACAGGGGGCACTGCGCATGTGAGGCCCTCGTCAGCTAACGCTGCGTGCGCAGGTAGGGATCCTTAGGTCAGGTGGAGCTCATGGACCAGAAGACACGGAGGTGAGGAGCAGAGAGGGACTCAGGGAGGGGAGAGGAGAGGAGAGGAGGGGAGGGGAGGGAGGTACAAGGACCAAGGACAGGATCCAGAGGCACCAGAGGGTCAGGCACAGGGCTGGGTCCTGTGGAGAAGCCTGAGGACACGTGTGCGCCCCATTACCACCGACGCTGCGAGCGGAAGTGGGGGCGCAGGCTGGAGAGTGCGTTCCTTTTCTGCACAGCAACGGCCCCAGCAGCCTCATGCTTTCGTAGCTTCTGCCTGAGCCCCCGGGGATGGGGGCTCGCTACCTTCGGGGTTGCCCCTGCGACTCCATGTGGCTCCGTGTAGGTGGCACCCCACGTGTCATGGCCAGACCTGCTGAGCTGGGTCCCCACCCTCAGGTGCTGGCTTTGCCGTAAGACACATCTCCTTCCCTGGGCAGTGTAGTGACTTCCCAGGGTTTGAAGACAGTGACCACGTCCCCTGAGACTTCCTTCCTTGTATTGACTGTCCACAGTCCGTATTGATCATTTGCAGTCCATATTGGTCATCCACAGTCCATATTGATCATCAATAGTCCACCCATAGTCCATGTAGATCATCAATAGTCCATATTGATCATTTGCAGTCCATATTGACCTCTGCAGTCTGTACTGATCATCAATAGTCCACCCACAGTCCATGTAGATCATCAATAGTCCATGTTGATCATCCACAGTCCACATTGATAGTCAATAGTCCATATCGATCATCTATAGTCCATATTCATCATTCACAGTCCATACTAACGGTCCATATTCCATATTGACCGTTGTAGGGGAGGAAAAATAATTCCCCCCCTGCCCTTCTGAGTTCTTAGCTGCGACACTCTAATAAAAACAGAGAATAAGAGACACAAACACAAGTTTATTCACACGTACAGTTCTTGTGTTCACAGGTGACATTCAGGAAGAGTGAGTGATTAAGTACCATCCTAACGGGGGGGAGGGGGTGTGGGTCTCTTAGGGGGAGAGTGAATGACTTTTAGGGAAGGTGAGGTGGGTTGTCCCCACCGCCCCAGGGACGTGGTGTGTGCTTACTGGTCCCTGAGACAAAAACCCAGCAGGCAGGACGGAACCCCGGGCTAGCAAGTCCTTCAGAATCCGCCTGCTTTCCCGCTACACACCCCCACTGTCCGTCGGCTCCTCTTGCCCCCGTCCTGTGCCACACTCACCCCTGCGGCTGTTCTGTGGGCCTGGAGCACCCTCTTCCGAGTCTCTCTCCTGCAGAGACCTCACCTGCTGGGGCCATGTCTGTCATCGCAACTGGCACCACGGCCCCTGGCAACGGGCGCCCTCTCTCACACTGCCCCTTCCCCACGGGACTCGGGGGCGTTTGCTGAAGGCACACGCGGAGGCGTGCTGGCCCAGGTGGGCGTCCTCACCTGCCTCGTGGCCCTCACCTGGGGTCTCCCCCTCCACCAGGCGGGCCTTGTGGAGGAGATGTTCAGAAGCCCGGGCTGCCTCCTTGTGAAATCTCCCCCCGGCCCCTCCTTTGTGATTTTCAGGCTAAAAATACGCTCGCCGGGGACCCCGGCCGCTGCCATCGTTGCCGCTGTTGAAGTGTGATGAGCGCCTGATCCGAATGAGCGCGCATTGTTGACGCCGGACGCAGCCCAGCACTCAGCTCCCCGTGACTTTAAAAATAGAGCCGCCTTCTTTTGTGCCAGGGCAAAGCAATAATTTAGATAATTAAAACTCCGAAACGAGCTGGAGATGAATTGCTGTGGATTTCGGGCTTTTTATGATTTTTCTTGTGTGTGTATCAAAAGAATGGAACCAGAAGAGAAATGCTTCGCCCACACAGAGACCCTGACTGAGCGGGAGAAGTGGAGGCAGGGGGAAGGTGGCGTCGCCCCACGAGCTCTGCGGAGCCCCGAGATCGCTGTCTCCCCACACCTCAGGGAGCGCCGCCCACGGTGCTGCTGGCGTGCGGGCCTCCTTTACCAGGGCAGCCCGAGGAGGCCACTGCGGGGTTGCCGGGTCCACAGGAGGGAAGGGAGCTCGGGGGTATGTGCAGTAGGACAGTGTCCTGGAGGAGCCCCTCGCTCTGCCCCTGGGGTGGTCTCTCCCCTCGGGACTAGTGGGTGACCAGGCCTGCTGGAGCCTACATCCCACCTCAGACGCCAGCTGTGTGACCCCAGAAATAGCAGTCGGGCATCTTGAGCTGAACTCCCTTGACTGTAAATTGGGGGCCCCAATAATGTAGGGGAGGCGTAAGGATTCAATCAGTTCCTAGACTAGTTAATATGGTGCAGATCAAGCAATCAATAAATCTATCTGTCCATCAGTTATTCACACACCCATCCGTCCATTTATCCACCCACTAATCTAGCCGCCCTCCATCCCTCCTCCACGCATCTCCTCACCCATCCGTTCACCCCCCACTTTCTGTGTCCCTTCACCAGCACGAATGGGTCAGACCCAGATCGCCCTGCACCAGGGTTGTGACAAGTTTGCTAGGACCAGGATGAAAAACCAAGTCACCCGATTCCAGCCCCGTAATTTTTCTCACAGTCCGGAGCAGAGGGCCCAGGAGGAGCAGACCCCAGGCGGTCACGGCCCCGCCGCGCTGAGTCTGGGCTGCCGGTCCTTCGGGACTGAGGTGGACATTTGTCCTCATCCCTGGCCCTGGGGTCTCCGCTCCCTCCGGGCACAGGGAGGCCTGCCCTTCCGGTCCGCCTGGGGTTGGGTGGGGCCCTGCGCCTGGCAGTGGCCTGTGAGCCCCGTGCACAGGGATGCACGCCTCGTACCGGCGGGTGGAGACGGGCTGGTAGAAGACCCCGCCCCTCCTTGGGGGCAAAGCGCTCCTCTCCCTGCGAGGGTGTCGGTCCTGGACCAAAGACCTGTTCCAGTGTGACCTCATCTTCGCTGATCACATGGACTAGCGCCCTCTTTCCCAGTAAGGTCAGGTGTTGGAGTTCCAGGTGGACGGGAATCTGGGGACACCATCCAACCCAGCACGCCACCCGCATCCTGAGCGTGATTCAGGCTGACCTGCATTTAAAGCAGCCCCACCTCTGGCCAGCGCTCCGCTCGCCTCCGTGAGGAGAGATGGGTGAGGACTCGATGGCCGTGGCTGAGGCCACAATCCGCTGGCGGAGGCGGCAGAGCCATCAGCCATTTTAACGTGGTGTCACACTGGCCAGAGCAGAGGGGGCCTGGCTGTCCCCGCGGCGGGCCTGGTGCCTCTCGGCCTCCAGCACCCAGCTCAGGGCTGGCGCCCACAGGTGCTCCGTCGCGGCTGGGGGACCGTCCCCTCCTCACGCGCAGTGGCCTGTCTCCTGCCATCTTCCCTATTTGCAGGGACCATCTGTGCATGACCACAGGCCAGGTCCGCATGGTGGCTTCCCAGATGGGAAGGCGTCAGGAAGCTGGCCCAGGCCCCCGGCGGCCATGCACGCCACCTTTCTCAACAGCACCCATGGGGCCCATCCATTGTGCCTGGTCCCCTGGGCCCACGTCGCCCCACTGAGCAGGAAATTACATGAGGCTTACAGCTTCCTCTGGCTTCCAACCCGGCTTTCTGGGGGGCCGCGCAGCCTAGTCCAGAGCACCGGGCGCAGCCTCCCCTCCTCCGCTCCCCTGGCCCTTCCTGACCCCCATGCTGCCCAGGCTGCTCCTGAACCCCGGGGCACAGTCCTGGGACCACAGTTTAGGGGACGTGGACAGCCTAGGTGTTCAGAGGATGCTGACGGGCACCCGAGGGTCCGAGGAACACGCCTGGCAGGGACAGAGAGGTTGAAGGAGGGCAGGCGAGGGGGCTGCCTCTCGGGGCCGACACTGCCGGGCTGGGGTAGCGGGGGTGGCAGGGGTGGCGGGGGTCACACGCTGCGTCACGTTTGCTGTTCGCATAGGGGAACAAAACATGCCACTGTGGTGCGTGACAACAGTGGACCCCACAGGGACCACGCATGCCCATGGGGTTTTCAGGGTGGGGAGAAGGAGGCCGTCCTGAGGGTCCCGTGGGGAAGAGCCAGGAGCGAAGGGTGGATGTTGGAGATGAGGACGAAGCATCCACTAGAGACACAGGCTACACTGGCTGGTAATGAGCTCACCGTCAGTGGCCTGTGACTACTAAGGCAAATCACCAGACATGGGGGGCTCCAAACCGCAGAGGCGTGTTCTCTCACAGCCCCCGAGTCCAGGAGTCTGGAGTCAGGGGGGCCCAGGGCTTTGCTCCCTCCGAGGACTCCGGGGAAGGGTCTTCCAGCGTCTTCCGGTGTCTGTGGCCCGGGCAGCCCTGGTCTTAGGGCCACATCTTTGGCCCCATAGTCACGGGGCCGTCCCTGTTTTCCTCCACACTCTCGTCTAAGGACAGTTGTCACTGGATTTAGGGTGCCCACGAGGAATCCAGGGTGAGATCCCCATGTCAGGGTCCTTAACCCAATTCCATTCGCAAAGACCCTTTTCCAAATCAGACCCCGTGGCGGCTCCTGCAACGGTCTTACCGTGCTCTTCCCTCTCCGTTGCTGCCTGGCAGCCCACGTCCGGTCCAAGTAGCCCAGAAATCAGGGGAGATGAGGCCTTGACCCAGAAGCCCCGGCGATGGCCCAGAAATGGGGCCGAGTGCGGCCCAGGGCTGCCCACCGCCCCAGGCACTCGGAAACGCCAGGACGCCAAGCCTGGTCCCGGTTACAGCCGACAAGGCTTCACGCCTCGTTGGCCCCGCAGTTGTGAGGTTCTCGTAAGTGGCCAGGGAATTGGTTGCTGCCGAGAGGGTCTTCCCGAGGAACACAACTTCAACACGACCTTGACCCTTTCCTTTGCGGGTCACCGCTCTGACCCATGTGAAGCCGAGCCCAGCAGTCCCCTGCACCCCCTGTGGCAAAGGGCCTGCCCAGGGCCACACTGGGCGGGCAGAAGGTTTAGGAGGAATCCGCGGGGGACCCTGTCCGTCAGCGGGGCCACGTGTCGGGTCAGTCCTGCCGCAGGCAGGGGGACATCCTTCAGGCGTGTCCCTCGTGTCCTAGCTCCCTGAAAAAGTCAGCACAGCCTTAAATCACAGTCCGGGGAGAGGGCGGCGGGAGCGGCGTGGGGAGGGGTGAGGGCGGGCGGGTGCGCGCTCTGCTGGGTGGACCCGACCCCGTGTGCATGGGGTCGTGTGCCTGTGGTTACTGTCCTGCATCTGGGGGTGGGGGCACAGCCCATGTCACGTTTTAAAATGTTTACTAAGAGGTTGGGTGCCTTATTTGCTTTACATTGAAATAAAAGGAAAGCGTTTTCCTCCCCAGGCCCGAGTCCTCACCAGGGTCCTCCTCCCGGCAGGCAGCACAAGCGTCCGTGGATGACCCATTCCCCACACGCAGGCTTCCTCACGCTGGACATGGGTATGGAACGGCCTGAACGTCCACGTCGGGCCGGCGGCTAACTGGGCCCCCGCCCAGCCACCACCCGCCACCTCGGGGGGTCAGCAGCGCTCAGGACAGAAACGCCAGGCCCAGCTGGCAGCTGCACCCGCGGGAGGGGAGCCCCCCGGGGACAACGGCTCACCATCCCCCGCACGCCGAGTCGGTGTGGGTTGCTGTGGAGGAAGCCCCCGGGCAGACGGGAGCGAGGGCGAGGCCAGGGGCTCCCGCTCTCCCTGGAAACGGCGCGTGGTCGGCCGTGCGGCGTGCTCCCGGGAGGCGTGGGTGACGAAGAGCTGGTGGGGCCGTGACGGGAAAGGACGCAGGAGGGATGCCTGCCCCGCGCCGGCGTCTGCACCGCGGGTCTCTGACCCTGGCCATGGCCTCCCGGTCAGTCCTGGGAGGGGCACTGAGCACCAACCAGCCAAGGATGCTCCAAGGTCACAGGTCACATGGGCACAGCGCCCACCCCAGGAGGTCCTGTATCCCTGTGTCCCTTCCTTCATCACAAGCTTCTAGTTATTTAAAGCAACTAAAACATTCTCTGTGTGAGTGGCAGAGAACAATGGGACCTCAGCACAGCGACCAGGAGGCCTCCACCATCCCACCTTGGGGCCCATGGGAACGGGAAGTCGGCACATGCCCTGGCTGTTAGCCCCTCAAGCAGCCCACATCCCCAGTGGGCTTGTGGCCAAAGCCGGTCACCGTCAGTGTGTGGCCGGGCTCCCGGCTGGCGCCTGGAGGGCCACTGTTCTCGAGGGTTGAGTGAGGAGTGTGATACCCCGGGTAACGACGTGTAGCAATTGCCTGAGCGATCGGAATCAGCGAAGCGGTTATCGGAGCTGGCCCACTTCCGTCCACCCCACCGTCCACACTCGAAGGTGCCTGAAGACGGGGAGAGAGGGGGTGCCGGGTTTCCTGAGCCCCTACTGTGCGGTGGGCACCGGGAAAGCCCTGCCGACTCCTTCCCTGAGCCACCAGCCCTGAAACACAGACGGTGACAAATGCCTACGGAGCCTGCAGTCCGCTCCTGGCCCGACCAGTCTCCGCAGGCCCAGGCCCGTGACCCTGGAGGACAGGGTTCGTCATAGCTCCTCGTGGTCTGGGACTCGCTGCGGCGCAGAGACTTCTAGGCACCGAGCACCACGGTCAGGACGTGCTGGGGCTGGGCATGGGGAGTGGGGGACAGACCGAACAACGCCTCCTGTACCCCCAGACTCCACCTCCCACATGGCTCCGCCCCTCCCCCCCTTCTCTAGCCTGGGACCCCACAGCGGCCCAGCCTCGATGGGCTTTTCAGAGGCCTCACGACCCGGCGATGTGTGACCAGCGCAGATTCTCCTCATTGAATGACCATGACTTCAGACCAGGCCCTGACACCGACCCCCGGTCTCACTACAGGCCAGGATTCGTCCAGACTCACACATGCGGGTGTGCACTGGACACACTTGCCATGAGCCCCAACCCCTGTGCACACACGTGCCCACCCCAGGTCTAACCCTGTTGATTGTGGGTCGGGCGGCCCCCTTGCCAGAAGCTCTCCCCTGAGCGTCCCGGCCCACGCGGACCCCCACGCGGGTCCCGTCTTCATCTCCTGCTCAGAGACAGTGTCCGCATCGCCTGTCGCCTGACCAAACACTCCCTCCATCAGGAGAATCACGGTCTGGAGTTGGTCGATTCATCCACTCTTTCATCCATTCCACAAGCTTGCGCTGAACCTCGGCCCCAGGCCAGAACCCCGGGAGGCCCTGTGAGCAGGAGGGACCGGGAGCCCGCCTTCTGCTCCCTTTCCGGCCAGGAGGACACACCGCCGAACAGCAGGGTGACGCGGCGCGGTGGTGGTGGTGACCCAGACTCATCCATTTACACGGTGGCGGGAAATTACATCTCCTAAGCAGTGCCTGTCGCAAAACCAGAGGCCCCAGGCCAGGGGCAGGGGCCCGTGGGGGGCCACGGTCAGGGTGCAGCCTCAGCCCTGGGCCGGGCCCTCCACCCCCTGCAGCAGCCCCTGCTCATCCCTCCAGTCCCAGGACGGCCTGGCCTTGGGCCGGCTCCCTTCCTCCTGTGGAGACCCCTTTGGCCCTGGGCCTAATGAGGTTTAAAAGCCCCGTCTTGGCTGGGGGATTTCATCAGGGCCCTGCACACCCGGATTTGCACGAGTTGCTAAGCGGCTTAGAGGCCGTGCGGAGGAGGCAGGTGGGCACTGAGCCCGAGGAGGTGGAGCGGGTGGCCTCCCTCCCCGGTAGATTAATTGCTCCTGTCCCCGCCGGTTCCAAAGATGAGTTCATTATCTTCTCCCGCAAGCCTGCACCCCTGCCACCCTTCCCGCTTCCCTCGGCGGCACCAGGACCCCAGTCACCGCAAAGGCCCCTGAGGGCTCGGCACCCCCATCCGTCCACATTGTCAGCCCCAGGCGCCTCTGACCTCAGTGTGGCCTTCACTGCGTCCCCACCACCCCACCTGCCAGGGGCCACCCTCTCCAGCCCGATTCCTTCCTGGACGCCCCCCGACCGTCCCTGACACTCAACCCTCCCCTCTGACCAGCTGGGCATGAGCACTGACATCAAATGCCTCAGGCTGCCCACAGGGAAGGTGTCTGTCATCTTTGGAGGCTGACGCCGTCAAGGGGGGCTGTCGCTGGGCTCCCCGCTCACCAGAAGGGGCTCAGGGCGAACGAGAGTCCTGGCCCAGGGGCCTGTGGTCAGCGCCCAGCCACGGCTTGATGTCCACCTTCCTGGACTCCTGCAGGACAGTCCCCCGGTCCTTGGCCGTCGCTTCCCAGGTCCCTTCACACGGCCTCCCAGCAGGAGCAGTCCCTGCCTTCCTGCTGCCCGGGTCCCGGGTCCCTGACACGGGGACATTCTACGTCATCAGTCACCCAACCGCAAATGAGCGCGGCTGCCCAGGGTGGGGCAGCGGCCAGCTGGGGCAGGTCCAGGGCTGGGCGTGGGCAGCCAGCGAGGAGCTTCAGGAGGTGTGGCCGTGCAGCCAGACCAGGCCCCCGCCCACCCACTTCCTGGCTTGGGCTGGTGCCAGCCTCTGAGGGAACCCCCCAGGCTATCTCTGGGGGCCAAGAGGCTGAAGCCGCAAGGCTCGCTGTGGGTGCTGCACGTCCCTGGCCTTCCGCCGAGGCTTCGTGGGTCTTTTCAGAGGAGCATCGGGGAGCGCTCGGCCGGGCCCTCCGTGTTCCCTTCCCTCCTACCCTGATGACCCCACAGCAGCCTCGGAGGAGGGACAGGACACGCGTCTCCAGAGCAGGGATGAAGTGCAGCTTCTGCTTCCTGGACATCCCAGGGGTACCTGCCAGATGGAAGGACGTGTCGATTCTGTCTCCAGGGTGGGGACACTGAGCACCCCAACACACACACACCCCTCACAAGCACACAGCAAGAGGCAAAGCTCATGTTTAGGCCAAGTGTGTCTGTCTCCAAAATCCAGCTCCTTCCCCAACTCCCCTCCCATCACCAGGAAGCCCTTGTGATCATGGGACCACAGGGCAGCTCGGAGCCTGGAGGGAGGGGGCTGGCCTCTCCCCCCTTCAGGGTAGATGTGAATCAGGGTCAGGGGGCTGTGCTTCTGGCCCCGGAGCCGAGCCACTTGCTGTGTGACCCTCAGGACCTCTGGTCTGAGAGGAGTAGCAGGTGCCTTGGAGGGAAGAGGGGATGGCCAGCCGGGAGAAGGGCAGCTGGCTCCGAGGATGGGCCGCCCAGCACACGTCCCCACACCCGGCATCTCCTGCCCCTCCTCAGCCACCCGCCGATGCCCCACCTCCCTGAGATGCCATCTTCCACCTCTGCTGGGCACCAGGGAGCCCCGCCCCCAGGGCCACAGCTGTTCCCACTCGGACGGGCAGGCTCTCCCTCGGCTGTGGGCACCATCCCCACACCCACTGCTCACAGTGCTGCCTCCCGCACGCCGGGGCCTTTGGCAGGGAGCAGGCCTGCGATTACCAAGCCTAAATGGCAACTGGCTGAGGCTCCTGCGCCCCCAGGCACGGCTGTGCCAGCTCTCTGGATGGCTGACAGCTGCCGCACGCTGGGCAGCCATATGCTCGCCCAGGCTCGTGTCTCGCCAGCCAGGTCCCGGCAGGAGCTGGTGATGGGGAAGCAGGCCTGAAGCTGTGCGCCGTCCTGCCCCATCCAGGCTCCCGGGCATCCTCCTGCCAGCCTGTCTGACCACCCCAGGGGACAGCACCCAGGCCTGGCATGGGCTAGGCCAACCAACCCCGTGCTCAGCGACAACGGCCCACGCAGGTCCCCCCTCTCTGGGCCTCACAGAGCCGGGCTCCACGGTCCCCACAGTCTGTGCCCACACGCAGCTCTGTGCCCTGAACGAGCAGAGATGCGTGAGCCCCTCCGGGACGGGTGAGGCGGCCCCTTGCTTCCAGGCCCAGGGTTCGCTCAGCAGGCCCTCGCTGGCCCCTCCCCTTCTTGCAGATCAGATATGAGTGCATGTGTGTGCACCATGTGCCGTGTGTGTGCGTGTGTGTGCATGGGCACAGGCCGGTGCAGGCCTCTGCGGGGAGGCTGGGAGGTGGAGCCGCAGAAGTGGGGTGCGAACGCCGGGGAACAAGACTGGTGCTGGCACCCAGTGCCCAGACTCCGAAGGGGAGGCTGCTCACCAAAGCACCTCATTTGGGGACTGGGCTCTGAAGGCCGAGGAACAGGGGACAGGGAGGGCTCAGAGCGGGGAGCCCTGGGGACGAGAGTCAGGAAGGAGGCCCTTCACCAGCGATGCTGGAGCCCGAGGTCGGGGTGAGAGGCAGCCCCTGCAGAGGCCCAGGTGGGAAAGACACCCCCTGGGGGAGCGGTCAAGGCAGGAAGGGGCCCACATGAGGGTAGGTTGGAGAGATGGGCAGGGACCAGAGGGTGTCTGCTCAGCGGAGGCCAGCACACCGCCCCGAGCGAGTATGCCCAGGTGCCAACTGCCCTCCCTGACCCTCGCCAACCGACATGCACAGCACCCCTGAGGGTCAGTCCTCAAGGCTCCCCAGCCCCGTCCAGGTGGGTCTGGTCCCCCAAGCCCCCACCACAGAGGCAACCGGGCCCTCCCCACAGCTCACTCTTGGCAGCGCACGCCCCCGGCAGCGGGAAAGCCGTGGCCAGAATTCCAGGCCCTTTGTCTCGGCCCATCACCACCAGGCCCCCCACAGCCTCCTGCAGTGGAAAATGAACTTGGAGGCTCCCCAAAGGCACCGTGGAGAGGGCCGCCTTGCTGGCGGGAGCAGCAGGGTCTGCTGTCGGGGCGGAAGGTCCCTACAGAGAGCGCCACATGCAGGTGGCGCTCCAGCCCCTGCCGCCGGCGGGCTGCTGCCAGGAGCTGCGTGTCCGCCCGCGGTCCACAGCCATCCTGAGCTGCCAGCCCCGCCGTGCTTGTGCTGGGTCACTTCGAGGAAATGAGTTCCGGTGTCCGAGAGAGGCCCCTCTGGGTGTGACTGCTGTCGGCTGTCAGAGGCCCGGGGTGTGACATGACAATTATCCCCTCACTGCGTGGTCTCGAGAGACCACCGAGGGCAGAGATGGCGCTGAGAGTGACAGGATCGGAGGCCCCGTGGCCGCAGGGCTGCCAGCTCAAAGCGATGGCAGGAGCAAGGCCGAAGCCCTCAGCCCCCCACCAGGTCCTCGGAAGCCTTGCCAACGCGACCGCCTGGCTGTCTGTCTCTGGCAGGCACCGTCTGCTCCACCTGGCAGGTGGCGGTGTACTGTCCACGCCGACAACAAAGACTGGACAGTTGTTAGCCGGCCACCATGAGGAGCGTGGGATTCCGGGTACAGGCCTGGCCGCCCCCACGTCTGCTGCCCGCCTTTCGCTCTGGGACCCCCTGCGCCTTGGTTTCCTCACCTGTGTGTGGGATCGAGTCCGAGACTCTGCCCCAAGGGCGAGGGAGCTGCGGGTGCTCCGTGGGTGTGGCTGGAGTCTAAGGAACGGTGGCTGGTGTCCCTGGTCATCATGATGCTTGGCGAGCAATGGAGCCCAGGGGACTCGCGGGCCAGCAGGGGCTGGGCGGCCCTGGCACTGGCTCGGGGCTGGGGCTCCAGACCAGCAAGGGCCAGAGCGGGGGCAGGGCCACCAGTCCACACAGCGCAGACAGAAAAGGAAGCTGAGCGCAGGCTTGAGGGGACGGGACAGACAGTGGGCTGAGGGCGGCCCTGGGGAGACGGGAGCAGGGTCCGGGGCGGCCGCCAGGACACCGAGCCACGAGGGTGCTCTGTGCCTGCAGTCACCTGAGAGGCAGGAGGGAGCTGCTGGGGGTGCCGGGGCCCTGGGCCCGCTGGACGGTCTGAGAGCTGTCCCCACAGCACTGTGGCCCCCCAGCCACGTCCCGCCCGGGGGCCTTCTCCCCTGACATCAGCTCTGCTGATAGACAGCCAGGGGCCTAGTTAGCAGACAGCACCCGGGCTCCTGTGCATGGTCTAATCTGACCCTTGCCCCGCAGCGGGGGATGAGGTAGGCTGTCCCTACAGCACCAGGGAAGAGCGCAGGCTCGGAGAGCTCAGGCCGCAGCCCCGGGCCACTGTCTGCAATGCAGGGCTCAGCTACAAAGGCTGTTTCTACTATGACGCCATTTGGTTTCCGAAACAACCAGGGCACGGCAGGCATGCCTGTGCCCTCACACGGTAACCGAGAGGGCCAGCCATCGAGGGCCCACTTCGAGCCCACCACACGGAGGGCTGCAGGATGAATCCGGTCTGTGGGCGCTGGTGCCGGTGGCTGCCCATCTCAGGCGTCCTGACACGCTGGCCCAGGCTGGGTCCTGCTGGGCTCCTGCCTTGCCCCTCACTCCACTTCCCTCTGTCTGAGTCCTGTGGCCAAGCTTCAAAATCGAAAGTTAGCGTGTGTCTCACAGTCCCCACCACTGTGCCTCTGGCCTGGGGTCCTGTGACTGGTCCCCCATCCTGCCATCACCCCCGACACCCTCCGGACAGGCAGCCCGAGGGCCCTGCTGCGACCGGCCCGCCTCCTCCCCGGCACAACTGCAGCCCCGGCCGAGCCCAGGGCAGCTCTCTCCTGGCCAGGCAGCAGGTGATGTGAGGCTGCAACCCGATGAAACACCTGGCGCTGAAGACCAGGTGTCTGAGACGAACAGCACACCGAGCGGGGATGGTGTCCGTCAGACAGACAGACAGACAGACAGAGTGGAAGAAAGACTAGTGACCTTCAAGGCAGAGCAGCCCTGCCCATCCGAAGGAAACACAGACAGTGGGCAAATGCAGCGGAACGCCGGTGAGCCGCGGGGCCGTCACAGCGGCCTCACACCTGCCTCACACCTGCTCCTGAGGCACCTAAGAGAGAGGTGTCAGAGACGGGGAGGAAGGGAAGAGAAGAAACAAATATTTGAAGAAGCAGTGGCTGGGAATTTTCCAAATCTGACGGAAAGTATAAACCCACAGACCCAACAAGTCCCAAGAACCGCAAGCAGAAGGAACACGCGGGAACACACACAGCAGGACACGCCCCGACCAACCCGCCCCGCACCCGGGGGCCGAGGGTGAGCCTGGGGCGGGAAGGGCCCGTCTCAGGTAACAGAGCAGAGGCAAGGACGGCGGCAGATGTCCTGTCGGGGACCGTGCGTCCAAGAGGCGCGTGGATCAGCACCTTTGACGTACTGACCGCAACACCTGCCCACCGAAAACTCTGTGCCTGGTGAAAATATGGTGCAGAAACAAAAGCAAAACTAACACCTTTTCGGACATAAACAGCTAAAACGTCCCCCTCGCCCCGGCGCCTCACAGGACCAGCGATGCAAGCGGAAGTCCTGGGGGGACTCCGGGGAACACACACGCCACGCAGGGACAAAGGCGCCGGAAACGGGAAGTGTGCACGGCTCTTTCTGATTTGACTCCCTCTCCAACACACAGTGGTGTGACCACGCATGGCCGGGGGCAGGGACTCGGCCAAGGCCGGCATCGGCCCCGCCAGGGCCAGGGCCAGGGCCAGGGCCTGGAGGTCAGGAGGAGGCGGAGTCAGGGGCGGCCGGCGCCACCGTCGAGGGCGGTGTGGTGTGTGAGTTTTGTGCACCGCCGACGGGGCAGCTTCGGCAGTTGAGACTGCTGTTCACATCTCAGGAGGCCGGAGCCCAAGACCCAGGTCTCGGCAGGGCCGGTTCCTCCTGAGGCCTCTCTCCTTGGTGTACGGACGCTGTCTCCTCCCCGTGCCCTGGCCTGGCCGTCCCTCTGTGGGAGTCTGTGTCCTAATCGCCCTTTCTTTTGGACACCGGTCACAGTGGATCAGGGCCACCCCATGACCTCCTTTACCTTGGCCCCCTCTTTACAGGCCCCATGTCCAAACACAGTCCCGTCTGAAGTCCCTGGAGTAAGGACTTGGACACAGGAATTTGCAGGGGAGCGGGGGGGGGGGGGGTTTGCAGTTTAGCCCAAGCGGCTGGTGATCAGGGCCAAAGAATACACTCAGACTCCAGGAGGGTTTGGAACGAGAGGACACTGTCCAGGCAGGCGTGGGGCCACCCCGATCGGCTGTGAGAGCCAAGGACAGTGCCTGCCTGCACCCGGGCGGTCTCCAGGGGCCTCTGCCGGCTCCGGCTGGCTCCCCGGGTGCAGGGTGCAGCATCCTCCTCTGCAAATGAGATGACCAGGGGCCCAGGAGCCCCGAAGGCCTCCCCGGAGCGTCCTGGACACCGGCCCCTCGCTGCGGGCCACTCGGCTCCAGAGAAGGCTGTGAGTATTCGGCGGCTTCCGCTCCGGCCCAGTGCTGGCCCTCGGTGAGCAGCCTCGACATAAACTGCCGTTCGGGGTTTACTTACTCGGCTCCGACCACCCCAGAAATCAACGTTGCAGCTGAGCTCCTGGCAGCGTCTTCATTAACACCTTGATGTCTCTGACTTGCCGCCACTGGGGACTTTACACGGAGAGCACGTGCTGTCTGCACTGAGCGCACACCTGTGCGCGCACGGGCCATATGTTCCTCTTCGCGGGAGCACACGCCTGACCCGATGCGTGGGAGCGGGCGTCTGGGAGCACGTTCGTCTGCCTGCGTGCGGCACACACACATGTGGTGTGCTCATATGCATCCGGCCCGCCGGGACATGCAAGATGCATGCTCACCGCACTGTGACCCGCGCCTGGCGGTGCGTGTGTGCTCGGGCGCACATCCCCACGTTCATGCGTGTGCATGCTGGTGTGTGCAAGTGTGGAGACACGCTCTGGGGCAATGGGCACCGTCCACATGTGGCGTGGAAACTGTCGGTGTGAACTCAGACCCGCAGCCCTGAGCTCTTTCATCCGAACCAAAAATCAAGAGAGCGAGAGAGAGCGAGAGGTTTGCACTGTTCAGCCCTGGATGCGAACCTTGTTTTGTGGGAGGGCAACACAGCAAGAGCCTTTGAAACCCATCAGGCCCTGTTCCCAAGCCTGCAGAGCTGAACAAGCCCCCGAAAGGCCCGCTGGTAAGCGACCTCCCTCGTCCCAGCTCCCCTGCCTCCCCCTTCCCCGGGTGACATTTATGGGGACAGCCTGGAGACACAGAACAGGCCCCAGGCTGCCTGGGCCTTGGCAGTCGCCTACTGAGCCACTCAGGACCAGCCACTTGGCCAGATGCGCCTGAGGCTTCCACAGCAGGGGGCCTGCCCACACAGCCCCCGGCCATGGGCGTCGGCTCCTTTGTCTGGACCGTCCAGGGGACCCCACAGGGCCACACCTCGAGTGTGTCCAGTGATGGTGCCTGGCCACCCCAGCCAGGCTCGGAGAGCCAGGTAGAAGCCCCTGCCTCTGCCCAGCTTGCTCCCTGGAAAAAGCCCCAGGCACGGTCAGCTCCCTGATGTCTGGCAACGGGCCGGCCTGGGGTCCGGGGCCCACCTGCTCATCGAGTGGGCCAGGCACTCCACACTCGGGGGATTGTCCTCCCGCGGGCTGGGGAGGGTCTCTCTTCCTCTCCACAGGAGGCCACGGGTGCTCCCGGGTTGTGGCTCTGCCGGTGGCTCATTCGACCGTGATTGAAAAGCCCCATCTCCATATGAGGTCACATCAAGGTTAGGGCTTCGACGCCTGAAATGGGGGGAGGGGGACGCAGTTCCGTCGGCAGCAGCTTCCCAGTGAGACATCAGCGCACACAGCAGACTCATGAAGCCCTCAAGCCGGCCGCCGGGGGCCCAGTGGTCAGCACCTGTCCGCAGCAGGTGAAGCCAGGTAGATGCTCCCGTGGGACCCAGAGCTCGGGGTCCATCAGGCCTTTTATTTTGAAAGCACCGTGGCTCTCTTGGCTGCTGCGGCTCCCAAGCCCAGCTTTGCCCCCTGTACCTCACCCCCCTGACCCCCTCTGACCCCGGGACAGGCATGCTGTGGGCAGTGAGACCTTCCCCGGGAGATGATGCTGACCACGGCCTGTCCCACTTCCCGACCTCCTGGGCGGCCCTCGTCTCCTTCAGCTGTGCCTTATTTATATTGCTCTTTCCCCCAACCTGGCGGGGGCCTGTCACAGCCCCTCGGGTCACCGGAGAGTGAGCAAGGGGAGGAGCACGGTGCCCAGGACAGCGGCGAGCCTTCACCTGCCTCCCTCCCCAGCTCCTGCTCGCCTCCGCTGCTCCGTGGGAGAATTCGTCACAACTAACGAGTCGAGACTCGTTTTCTAAAGCTGACCGAGGGGAAGCCCGGTGGAAATGATGGTGTTGGAAGGGCCTGGTTATTCTGCAAAGACGGGGAGGTTCCGCACGCCAGGAGGACGGGGGCGGAGGGAGGAGGAGGGCGGCGGGCCCTGCTGGGACGAGTCGGTCAGACCCGCCCGGGGTCCGCACATCAGGTGTGCGGACCGTGCCCCTGGACCCCCAGCTGCCGTTCCCTCGGCGGCCAGAGCGGCTGGCCTGCGGCCACACGTCCAGCCCATTTACACTCAGCTGCCGTCTCACGGAATCTCGGGTGCGGCCCGGCCCTGCTGTGCCTTTGTCTCCCAAGGAGTGGTCAGCGGGCTGGTGTCCACACTCGGGGCAGGTCTGGTCACAAGGGTCAGGGCTGCTGGTCCTGCTGTGCTGGCTCGGGCCCTTGGGGACCGGGAGAGCACACGGCAGTGCACAGGATGCTGGAGGGCCCTGACCCTGCAGGAGCCCTGTCCAGGGAGAGAGACGCAGGTCCCCTCTGGGTGAACAAGAAGACCACCTGCACTGAGAGATGCCGTGTGGGAGGGCCACCAGCAGGCTCCTGGCTCTGTCCCAGAGCCAGCTTCAGAGGGGCACTGCCATCCGGAGCCAGGCCCGACGCTGCAGGGCAGGGGAAGGCCTCTCGAGGGGGTGCTAGTTTCCAAGGTGGCAGAGGGAGGTCTTCCCTAAGGTCGCAAGGGACCCCAGAGCAGAGGGTCTGCCGAGGCAGCAGCCATGGGCCGCCCCTCGGGGCCGTCGGGGGCCTGCCTATGGCCCCCACCTGAAGCTGACCCTTCCTGGCGTCAGGCTTGGGCCAGGGCCCTCCCAGCACCGTTACCTGTGTCAGAGAGAACCAGAGCCAGGTGGGCACTGACGGGGTGCAGACCACAGGGGTGCTTGCTGAGTGGGGCCAGGGGTCGGACCTCACCCAGGGAGGGTGGCGGTAAGGGCGGTAATCGGACCTCAAGGGCAGGGTTCTGGCTAACGTGGCCCGACAGGGGCCTTCTTGCTCCAGCTGGGCTGTGGAGGACCAGTCCAAGGTCAGGCCTGGTGGGACTCGGGCTTACCCCTAAGCTTCCAGAGCTGCCAAGAAACGACCTTTTTTACCTGCAAGCCGGTGCCAGGCAGGTCTTCCAAGAGGGCTTTGTAAGTGTCGGCTCCGAAGAGTCCTCCTCGGTTCTCTAAACCGGCCACTGTCTCCGAACGCAGCCCTCCTCCAGTCGATGCCTCGGTTCTGTAGCCGATTTTTCCAGTGACGTCCTGTGACAAGGAGGAAGGGTTCTTAGTGAACTTACGGAAATGATGACGTTGCCAAGAAAATAAGAACATTCGATAATAGTTTTAGAAATTCTGGAGGGAGCCAGCAGGGAGAGCAGATGAATCTCATTTCTGTCTAAGAACGTGTGGTCTGCTGACGGTTACGAGTGACGAGAGGAGAGAAGGGGCTCCTCACATGCAGGAAACGGAGCGTGGAAGAGCGGGCCGTGTCCCCAAACCCAGCCGCAAGCCCCCTTTGTCAGGCCTCGATCCCGTGTAACGAGCCCTTGTTCGGCCGGCTCTGGGATTAGCCATTGCGCGACCAATCGGCTTCTCCACGGAGCTTTAGAAATCCCGCCTCAGCCCAGGGGAGGATCCCAGTGCTCCTGGGGGAACGCCGTCCGTCCGCCCGAAGCTTGCACCTCGGCGCCTGTCACAGTGGGGACGGTCCCTTTTTCCTGCAGGCCCGGCATCTCTCCTTGTCTCACACGTCTGGTGGAACTCAGCTCGGCAAAAGACCCAGGCTCTTTCCCGACATCCCTCTCTGCACAAGGTGAAGGAGCCGGTCCTTGGAGATTTCCCCGGGGCCCTCCAGGAAACCGCCAGGTCAGCGGGAGAGCAGCCCTTCATTTAGGATTTGATTTCAAACGCGTCAAGAGGTTTGCGCACGGGGTTGGATCGGGACCACAGCCCCCTGTGGAATGACCCTTAGGTTCCGCAAATAATCCGGAGCGTAGGGAAGTTCGCACGCAGCGCAGGAAGGGGTTCTGAGCGGACCGGAGTCTCGTAGGGGAGTGTCCCCTTCCTAAGTCTCCGGAAACTTAGGAAAAGCCCCTCACAGTCTCTCACAAGGAGCAGACAACCCAAGAGAAGGTCGTTTTAACAGAGAAAGAAACCAGATTCTAGCTCTGCATCCCCACACCCGTGAGCTCGGTTTTGAAACCTTCCAAACGAACCCGTTCGGTCTCAGCCACACCTGCGAGTCCTTCTCCGCAAACCGTCCACGGCTTTCCGTGTCCGCCCCGGCTTTGCCTCACGCTCTTCCTCTGAGTGGGGTGACCAGGCGCCCCCCACGAGGGTGAGGTTGCAAAGCTGCATCCCCCCCCCCATGCTCTTCCTTATCAAACGGTGTCTGACTCCCCTCGCCTATTTTGCGTGCAAAGTCCTTTCCCTCGCTCTCTCTTTAATAGTTTCGCTTCCACGCATGGGTGACATTTACCAACGAACGTTTCTGTCGCAGGGAAGACCAGGACGTAGACGGGTGTGAACCGCCCGCCACAGTCCAGCGCCGGCGGCAGGCAAGCAGGTCTCCCGAACGCACCGTCCCAGAACCGGAACTCTCTACTCCAGGCACGCGCCTGTGGGGCGCACGCAGCTCCTCGGGGTGGCGAAGAGACGCGCTCATCAACGCGGTTGGTCCCGTCTCACCGCACAAGAGGAAAACGCCGCTGGGCACCGCCTCAGGCTCCTTCCCCGCCGACCGCTCCTCGGGCCCTGAGCTGAGGCGGGTGCCAGAGCGAGAAGTTGAAAAGGCAGCGCCTGGCTCCCCTCTGGCTCTGCCGCGCCCCGCGTGCTTGCGGTGACGGTGACGGGGTCCAGGCGGCCCGCCCGCCCTGCGGCGGCGCTTGTTCACGGTTGCATTTCTAATTCTTGTGATGTGAAACAGCTGGCAGGCGCATACAACATCACCTCATTTCGACCAGTGAGCCCAAGTGCCCACAACAACAAATGCACCGGTAATTCACAAGACAATTTCATTTTTATTAAACCCGCAAAACTGAGCTGATCCTGTTTACCAAAGGCGTACCCACACCACCCAAACTCGGAAAGCACTGGGGTTCATTTCTATATGTCTGGGAGTTTTAGAAATATTTAACTTATATATGATATTTAATTTGTATGCAAATGCTTACACTTCTAAGCCCATGGAAATGGAGCCCTTTCATGGGACTTTCCGAATCCGTGTGGCGGTGCCGTCTGGAGGCAGGAAAACGCCGTGTAGGCACCGCACGTGCACACACTCAGACGCAGACGGAGACTCCACGGTTTCAGAGGCCTGTCCACCAGACACTCTGGAGACGCTGACCAGAGGTGGCCCAGTCCAGAGAGAGACGCCGAGGGTTGGGGTGAGGACTGGGGAAGCGTTGTCCCCTGCATGGGCTGTTCACCCGGGGAGGGCCCAGACTCCGCTGGGCGGTCAGCGCCCTCACACCCACGCACAGCTTCCCCTGGGGTCTCCTGTGCGGCGCCCGCCTGTCCCTCGGCTGTACGACCCGGATTCTGGAAGCCCAGCCCCAGTCCGCAGCCTATTACTGACCGGGCTCCAGGGGGCCCAGCTCTGGGCCTTTGGGAGGGGAGGGCCCTCCCCCTGGACTCTCACTGATATGTCTGGGGACATGGTGCTCACAGCCTTTAAATCGCCACCGCGGCCAGCGGTCGGCTTGACCAGTGGTGACGCTCGCTCGGTCAGCAGCAGCGCTGGGCTCAGCCGTGGCAGAGGGGACTGGGGAGAAAGCAATCATAGAGACACCTCGGAACGCGGAGCAACCTGCCACCAAACGTGGGGCAGTAAGTCCGTTTAATTTCACCGCATTCGGCTGAAACGTGTCCTGTCAAAAGGTTGCTTTGCCGAACGTGAAATGTCCCTGCGAGTCCCAGGAAACAAGCTTTTCTGCTCAGGAATCTAGCCTGGCCGGGAGCGGGGCAGGTGGCTAGGACGGCTTAGTGGGGACCCTCGCAGCAGCAGAGCATCTGATGGGCAGACAGTCCCCGCAGACCCCCTCTCCGGCCCAGCCCCTCGGCACCCACAGCCCACCCTGGCCAGGCACCAGAGAGGCCACCCCAGGGCTTGGGACTCGGGTCCCCTCCAAGCCCCCAGGGCAGCAGACCCCTGCGAAGGGCCCCACGGGAGTCCGTGACCCCACCGAGGGGCGTCCAGCCTTCCCTGCAGGAGGAGGGGGTGGGTCTGCACCAGGGTAGACGGCGGCCCCCCTCCACCACGGGACTGGGGCGGTGAGGGAAGCAGGCCCGGGGCCCGGGGCCAGCATCTGTGTTCAAGGCCTGCCGCTGCTCGCTCTGTGACTGGGGCAGACTCTCTTTGTCCACCTGAGCAATGGGCACAATATTTATGGGTGCAAAGCTGCGGTGAAGGGAAGGCGGCAGACGGGAAGCAGGTCAGCGTCGGGGAGCCATGGCCTGGAGGAGCCTTTGGGGTCCCAGCTGCCAAGGCTCCCTGTCCCTGCCCCTCAGGGCCAGCCATACACACATCCAGTGGGGGCAGTGGAGAACGCCAGGCGGTACAGACGGTGCCAATGGAGCCGATGGCGAGGACCAGGGCCACGCCCACCACACAGCATCCCGCTCGGCGCCCAGCCCGCAGGAGGTGCTGCCCCCAGACCTTGCCACACGGACGAGCCCCTGCGGGCACATCAGCCCAGGTGAGCTCCGCGTGCCCAGGGCTCCCGACCGTCCAGCCTGTCTCCACAGGTGCCGTCGAAGGCGTGGCCCCTGTCGGAGGAGCCGAGGAACTACAGGGTGCAAGTGGAATGTGACTCCCAGGTGTGATGGGTTTGTCACGACGCTAGCACCACACACACACACACACACACACTGCCACGGACGGACACCCTCCGGCCCACGAGGGCACCTGCCCAGCTCCCGCTGCCTGCCCCCGAGGGTCCCCCGGACGCACCCCTCCCCCAACTGCTTTCCCAGCCGCTGCACACCGAGGTCTCCGAAGAGAATCACCCTGGGGTTTTGTGAGGACTTTTCTTTTAATTAACAAGACATCGCTTCTCTGCTGTCTAAACCACACTTCTCCCAGGACTCGTATTTTATGGGCACCGGGAGGGCTTGGCTGCGAGGTGTCCACGCTCCTACAGGCACCCGACAGCAGTGGCCCTCGAGGGAGCACCCGTGTGGAGATGAGCCATCCCGCGGGGGAGGAGCTCCTTGTGCACCGGCCTCCGGTGGGCAGCGGCTCCCCCAGGGCGAGGATCAGGGACCCCCAGAGGCTGGTGGGAGGGGTGGCATGGGTTGAGTCATGTCCCCCCAGATTCGTGCACCGCCCCCAAGCTGGCCCCAGAGTGGCTCGGCGCCCATGGGCCAGGCACCACGAGAACCCAGGGGCAGGTCACCTTCATCTGTGCCCGTCCACCCAGGGTCGCATGCGAGGCCGGGGCTGGGTCTCCCCGGGGCGGGGCGGGGGCAGCTGCGCGAGGGACCCAGAGGAAGCACTTGGACACCTCTCTCCCGTGACAGAGTGACAGACAATTATCACTTTGCTGTGAGCAGGAAGCCTCGCGGGGATTTCGCTGGGCCAACCAACACCCACTGGGTGGAGGACAAGTGGCCAAAGATAATTTGGCCACAAAACAAGTTAATCGCTGTAATAACATGTTTGAGGCTGTCTGGTTAAAAAGGAGAACTCGCTGATGGCGGGAGGGTCGGGCTTCACGCGGGGAGATCGGCACTGCGGTGTGGCACGAAGCGGCCGGCACACGCCCCAGCTCTCGGCAGGCCCGAGGTTCCCCCCGCCCCCCGTCATTGTTCCTGGGTCCCTGGGTCTTTGTCACTCCTGTGGTTCTGCTCTGCCCAGCGCGCGAGGGGGAGAAAAGCGAAGAAGCCTCGTCGGTGAGGGAGCGAGCGTGAGGCAGGGATGTGGTTTGATGCTCCTCTGGTTGCTTCAGCGCACGCTTCTCGTCACAGACGCTGTGGGTGCCTCTGCCACGAAACTCGGAAAACGCAGGCGCGGAGGACGGAGCTTCACGGCCCCTGCGTTCCCGTCTGGGCAGAGTCCCCGCCCTGGGGAGCACGTGTCCCCGGGGGCTTCACGAAGAGGGAAGGAGAGGTGACTTTTCTCACAAAAGAGGGCCAAAGAGGGTCCCAGCTGTAACACGCCGTAGTTTTCCAGTCTGCCGTGGCTTCTTGAGGATCGAGATGGCGGAGGTTCTGTTCATCCGAATATTCCCTTCAGCCGGAACGTTTGGTTTGGACGAATTTCCTTGGACTGAATCAGGGGCCCCATCAGCCCCACCCCTGCACCGTGGCCGTGACGAGCACCGATCACAAACGGTGACCGAGCTCCTCCAGCTCTGGCCAAGGCCAGGACAGCTCCGCGTGTCTGCACGATCATGTGGGTGCTCGCCGACACAGCGGGAGAAGAAGAGAGAATTCGGAAGGACGCTCGGGGAGGAGCAGGCAAACCGTTGTGCCAGCAATAACCGGTGGGGGGGAAATGAGTTTAAATTGTCTACAGTGGCAGTAAAAACCTGCGGTATGTGGGAAAACCACGAAGAACACATGTGCCGGTTTCTGGTGGAAAAGATGCAAAATATCACATGAGGTCGTGGGAGGTCCGAGTGGATGGACACGTGGGCCGTTTCGGTGAGAATGGCCACGTGGCGCTCAACTCACGCCCAGCCTCTCTCACCAGGGCTTCAGCCAGCAGCCAGCGGCCCGCGGTGGCTGGTGCGCATTTAACCAGGGGCTCTGCAGAGCCGCACCAAGTGTTGAAGTGAAATTAAATGCCCTGCTCTTTGGGGGGGTGGTTTCGACTGCCTGTGAATTTCAGTGGTGTGAATACTCCCACCACCGTGGATTTTAAGAGAATGGCATGAATGCAAACCAGCTTGCAAATTTGCTGAACGTTTAACCCTGGTTTTCTCAGGCCGTGGCCTCCAGCGCTGGCCCCCCACCGGTGCCCCCGTCACACTGACCCCACCCCCATGGGGTGCCCAGGCCGCCAAGCTGCCACCTCCTGCCGGCCCGGGAGCCGGGGCCTGCGGGCGAGGACTGTGCTGCCGCGCTGGGCCCCGGGGAGGGCCACACGTCACCGCTGGTCACACCCAGAGGGCGTCGTGGGGCCCACCTCCCCCAGGGGCCGGAGGGGCCATCAAATCTCAGGAGACAGCCACACGTCCGGGGTGGGGAAGACTGGATGCCATCACCATGTGAATTTCCCCCAAATCGCCTTTAAAGTCATTACTCGCCAATCAAATTCCAGCAGGCGCTTCACCAGAAAGCTAAAGAGGAGAATGGAGGGCCTGAACAGCCCGAATCGGAAGGTCGAGGTGCCGCGTCCCGAGGAGATGTGCAGGAGAGACGATGGCTGAGTCCGTGTCCCTGGGTCCGGGGGGCTGCGGTGGCAGGTCTGTTTACGGGGGGCGGGGGAGGGCACAGCTGATAAAGGTCGGGGGGCGGATTCAGGTGGGACACGGCTGCCCTGTCCTAAATACCCCGAAACAGAGTTCCCTGTGAGGAAGCAAAATCGGATTTCTTTACTTGGCACCACCCACAGCAAGAATCCCAGGCGCACCCCCTCCCTGACGTGAAGAACAAAACTTTACGGAGAAACTATGAGATTGTATCGTCACAGACTCAGGATAGCGAAGGATTAATTAAGCGAGACAGAAAAAAGCCCGTGACCTTCGACGAAGAGTCATTTGACTCGATTAAAATTAGAACGTCTTTTACAGCAAAACACCCACAAAAGGAAAAAGGCAGGAAAAGATCCATGCGGGGCATGCGCGCGGCTGACAAAGGATGAGCGAGGAGGAGGAGGAGGAGGAGGGCTGGGCTGGAATCAATGCGCCCAAGCGCATCAGCCCAGAGGGGGGGGAAGGGGGCGGGGCAAAGCTAGGCCACTCCCACAGGAGGGGGCGGGAGTGGCCGGGAAGCGCGGCTCCGAGGGCCCCCCGGTTGAGCAGGGAGGCATCTCAGAGCAAGAGAGACTCGCCCTGTAATGCCCCGAATGGAGCAGCAGCACCCACCTTCACGGGGTGTCCGAAGCTGGTGAGGAGATGCACCTGCCACCCCGAGGGCGGGCCGGTGTGACCGCCGTGGCCGGCCGGCGCTGAGATCGGACCGCACTCACACTGCGTACGGCCACCTCAGGATCAGTCCCCGGAGACAGGCACACAGAAGGACACAGTGACACACAGGACACGTGATTAGCAAAAATAATAATAAAATAAAGAAGCCCTGGCTGGTATGGCAGCATGGACTCAGCAACAGCCTGCAAACCAAAGGGTCATTGGTTCGATTCCCAGTCAGGGCACAAGCCTGGGTTGCAGGCCAGGTCCCCAGTAGGGGGCGCTCGAGAGGCAACCACACATTGATGTTTCTCTCCCTGTCTTTTTCCCTCCCTTCCCCTCTCTCTAAAAATAAATAATTTTTTTTTTAAATGGACAAGCTCGGAAGCAGGGCTTGCCTGGGACCCAGGAGGGAAGACTGACCCCCAGGGAGAGGCAAAATCTCCTGAGAGGTCAGGGGTGCAGATTCAGAGAGGCTTCGGGGAGTGCAGCAGACTGGACGTTGCCCCGCAGCTCGCGCCCTCCCTCTGCCCTGGGCCTGTGGTGCCTGGCGCTGAGGGCTGGGGGTGCCCGTCCCCATGGGCTGATGTTAGGCTGGCTGTGGGGTCAGGGGTCAGTGGGACAGAGCGGGCGGGGCATGAGGAGAGGATCTGGAAGTGTCGCGCAGCTCAGTTTGGCCTCGTGTCCTGCTGTCATGGGCCACGGGAGAAGACGGCGGGGGGCTGCCGTTTGTACAGTGAGGGGCATGGTTGGGCCTGAGCCCTACATGCAGCCAGAACGGAGCCCAGCGCAGCCCGCAGGGCACCGACGCCCCTCGGGCTGTGAGCAGGAAACGGGGCTGCTGCCGTCGGCCACTAAGGGCTGGGGGTTCACTGCCCAGCACGTGGCCCTGGCAGCTACTGGACAGACAGATGGACGGATGCATGGAGAGATGCCTGAGCTTCGGCCTGGGAAGGGGTGAGGGTCTGATGCTGATGGAGAGACCACACGCCCGGAACCGTTTCATCAACGCCTGCCTGCATCTCACTGGTTGAAACAGCAGCACCTCCCGAGCTGAGGCTGGGGGAGGGGCGGGGGCAGGAGTGCGGAACGGCTGGGGGTTGGGTCCTGTGGGCTGAGGGACGTGCTGGGGGACAGAGACCGATGACCCGGCCCAGCCACTTGGAAAAACGCCCCTTCTGAGCCCTGAGGCCCCGCGGGTCTGGGGCCGCCCTCGTGACATCTTCCGCACGCAGTGGAAACTCACAGTTTTGTTTTGTTTTTTTTTTCAGCATCTCCAGATTGATGCCTAATGGGCTGCTCAGCCCCGGAGCCCAGTCTCCGAGTCCCTCCGCAGCTCACAGAGGCCCAGTCTGCTCGCCGCGTCGGGTCTCAGACCGACCCGTGCCCTGAAGATCAGGGAGAAATCCCAGGCTGTGAGCAATGAACTGAATGCCCACGGACGCACAAGCCAAGGGCAAAGCTAAAGAACCAGCAAGTGCGCAGGGAAGCGATGTCCACCCGCCGCCGGGTGAAGGAAGGGGCCCGTCCAGACAGGAGTCGCACCCCAGCCCTGCCGGGGATGCCGGCGGCCGGCCACTCTCCGACTCAGTTTCCCCGCCTGACGCTCAGAGCTGGAGGGTGGCGGGGTTCTCCCAGCTCTGCCATCTTCGGGTCATGGGCTCAGATTCTGAGAGAGAACCCACCCGCACCCCCCGGGCAGAAGGCACAGGGCAAACCTGGGGGTCGCCCAGCGGCGAGTTCCTGTGTCTCTTCCCCGGGGACCTCGCACCTCAGCCCGGCTGGCTGGGCCTCCAAAGCTACCTTCTCTATCCCCGAGGGCAAGCCCACGTCTCCCAGGGCCCTGCCCCGCCCGTCTCTCCACCCCGAGTGCTCGAGCCAGTGCCCTGAGCCGCCTGGTCTGCGTGAGATTCTCCCTGGAAGAGTCTCAGACCCCAGAAGCAGGAAGCCGGAGGACCTGCCCCAGCTCTGACCTTTACTACCTGGGGCATGACTCTGACCTGTGAGCGGCAAGGCGCCCCCTGCAGCAGAATGTCCGCAAACATGACCTGGGGGGACTGGTGCCGGGCTCCCGGTTTTGAGGGTCAGTGCGGACGCCCCGGGTGGGAACTGTCTGTGGCCGTGAGCCCTGCGTAAGCGCAGCCAGAGCTGGTAGAGGTGGGAAACGGGAGCCAGACTCGCCTTCCCGCCCGAAACAGCAAAAACAAGCAAAACATGTGGTTTTCGAGATACAGGACATGGGGGAAGGAGGGACCATGGCCCCTGAGAGATGGGAGGTGAGCGCTGCCCCTGGCCGGGCCCCTGTCCTGAGCACGTGTCCAGGCTGTGGCTCCAGGAGGGAGAACCAGGCAGAGCTCAGGGCCCCTCGGATGAGGAGGCAGAGCCGGGGGCCAGAGGCGACCCAGGGGGCCTGTGGAGCAGGAAGGGGCACCGGGGAGAGAACCCAGCCATCTGCAGAGGCCGCCTGAGGACGCAGGGCCAGGAACACAGGTGTGCAGACTAGCTCGGGCCCGAGGCCCCAGCCCGCAGTGCTCACCTAGGGCCGACAGGTCAGCCTCGGCCATGAGGAAACAAGATCCACCCCAAAAAGGGGCAACGCGTGGGAACAGGCACTTCACACTCGGAGACCCACGGATGGCAGCCCAGCACCTGACAAGGTGCCCCATGCATTAGTGCTGCGGAAAATGCACCTGTGGGAATGGCTGAAATCAAAACCACACCTGGCAGCAGTGAACGCCAGTGAGGACCTGGAGTATCGGCGGCACCAGTCCAGCGCTGGGGGTGGGGGCTGGGGGCGGCTGCTTCGGAAGGTGGCCTGGCGGTTTCTCATCCAGCTGAGGGTGCGCTCACAGTGAGACGGTGCGGCCCCACCCTAATGCCAGGCGTCTGCCTCGGTGAATTAAAAAGGTGTCCCCACAAAAATGAATCTTCCTGGAAGCCTTATTCACCGCCGCCAGACTGGAGTCGAGCAAGGTGCCCTTCAGCACTGACTGCCTCGGCAAACTGTGGGGTTCCCGCTGCCGGACCCGGGCGGCCAGCCAGCCAGGAAGGGAGCTGACGGGGGATTTGAGCAGCCGGGTCGGTGCCTCTCCCTCACATGCAGCCTGGACAGGAAGCCAGACCCCCAAAAGTCGACCTGTCTTGTGGTTCCATTTCTCAGACAATCGGAAAAGACAGAACTAAAGGGATAACGTGGTCGATAAGGTCTGCGGGGAGAAGAGGGGTGGATGACGAAAGAGCCACCCACGGCAACATCCAGGTGTGTGACAGGGTCATCCCGGTGGTACGGTGATGGCATTCGGCAAGCGCGTAGTGACGCGCATCGCCGAGTGTGAACGACATTGTATCCAAACTGAAAGGGAGCAAGGTAGCAAGGACCCCCAGGGGGCGCTGCGGCACACCCCGGGGAACCGCAACCTGCAAGGACCCCCAGGGGGCGCTGCGGCACACCCCGGGGAACCGCAACCTGCAAGGACCCCCAGGGGGCGCTGCGGCACACCCCGGGGAACCGCAACCTGCAGTGTTGCACAGGAGGCCTCAGGGAGCGGGTAGGTACAAGGAAGCTGGGGCGTGTGTTTTGTAAAACGGATCCTGGAGGACTACAAATAAATAACTGTGGATACACTCCGGACTCTCGTGGGCATATTGCTTCTCACAGGCGGGCAGGTACCAATTTTGAAGCTACATGCGAACGAGTAAATCAATCGATGCAGCGCTGGGAGGCAGGTGCCGCGCTGGAAGTGATGGAAGTGATGAAACTTCGCGTCTGAGTGATGAGAGTTTCCCACCAGCCAGACAGGAAGGCGCGAGGGGCCTGTGGGCGACGTCAGGGCAGAGCCAGAGAGAGCCGGGCGGCTCCGGTTTACTTTCTCACACCCGCGGAGAGATCCAACAGGGGCTGGTGCGTAAATGCGGCGCGTAACCCCTAGCACTGCCCACGGAGCCCGCTCCAGCCGCGGGGGCAGACACCCCAGCCTCCGTGAGCGCGCCCAGGGCCCAGGTCTTGGCTTCTAAGCCCCCTCGGGACAGCCCCCTGTGGCTCCTGCCGGAGCAGCAGCAGAGGAAGCGTGCGGTGCGCCTGGGGTGCCCGCGGTGCCGGATGGTAAGTGCTCAGCAACAACCGCAGGAAGATGGGCCACGGCAAGCGGACGCCAGACGACCAGCCTGAAGTCGCTCCCAGCGGCCGAGGCCGGAATGATTTCAGCGCAAAATAACGAGCCAGGTGTTGGGTTGAAACCTGAAGCGTGAACAACCTTTCCAGGAGTCCGGGCTGGTGTACGTAAACACGGTTGCATCGACAATTAAGTGACTGGAAGGAACGGATCTGTCTCAGAGAACGGTTTCAGATCATGAACACGGGAGGACGGGAAGCCGCCGCAGCGCCGCGGTAACCGGTGCCCGAGGCGCGCCCCGCTGAGGAGCACTGAAATTGGAAGGCAACGGCGAAGCAGGAAATGTTGGCCTAGTCGCATCTCCCCGGAATATTTATTAATTTAGTGCGGTTATTTTAACACCTGTCTGCAAAGGCGGCGATGCGGCGTCTGCCGGCAGCTCTGCTAAATGCACTCCCGGTGGAGGCGGCTGGACTTGGAAGATGCAGGAGCCCCGAGAGGCAGGGGGGAGCCCCGAGAGGCAGGGTGGAGGGTGTAAGGAGAGCAGATGAGGAAGTGCCGCGGGCCCCGGGCCTGAATCCCGGGGCCGTGAAGGGCGCTCACGTTCCTGGAGAAACTGCTGAACTCCGACTGGAGTCCGTATCCTTCTGTTAATACTGCTCCTCCACCATCGACGCTGTGGTTTCGACAACCACCGGACGTCAGAGGTCAGCATCAGGGCAGAGGTCAAACGCGAGGGCCCGCGGGACCCGGCCGGCGTGCGGCTGGACAGTCTTGCTGGAGCAGGGCGGGCCTGCGCATCCTCAGTGGGTGTCTGCAGGTGACCGTGCCGGCGCTGACCATCCCCCCACAGGCTCGTGGCCTGAGAGCCTAAAATACGCCCCATGTGGCCCTTCAGTGGGAGACTTGGCCCACGGCTGACATGAGGGCACCAGGGGACCCTGAGCCGTGTCTGGGCCTGGACCCCGGGACGCCCAGCCCTGCCTGCCCGGTGCCAGCAGCGCCCTCTACAGGAGGCGTGGTGTTGGCAGGGAGCTGCGAGCCAAGCATGCTGATTTCACCTCCTTGGAGAGCTTGACCCCACACTCCACGTCGGGGCTTTGGGGTGTCAGAGGAACCCCGGGGGGAGCACTTTACCTCACCTGCATGCTCTGTATTCACACCTGAGGTGGCGTCTTGAGTCTTATCACCAGGGAGACGAGCCCTCGCCCGGCCAGGGGCACCAGGGGCACCAGGGGTGCCGTGAGCTGCTGGGAAGTGGCTAACTCACCCTCTCAGCTGCCCCTTGCTCCTGTGCCCCTGCCTGACCCCCAACCCCACATGGTGTCCTGGAGCCCCAGCACCTGCACCGTGCCCCTCCTCCGGTGAGGACGGGAGGGGATGCAGGGCTGCCCTTCCCCGGGACCCGTACGTGGGCTGGGAGCAGCGTGGGACCGACGTGAAAGGTGGTTCCTGAGCTTGCCGTTCCTGCAGCCAGGTCTTGGCTGAGTGATAAGACCTTCCAGAAGCTTCCTCTCTATCAGAAGGACGTGATGCCTCTCCAGGGGACTCAGTGAGCCGGAGGATGTTCCAGCGTTGGCCGTGGAGCCTGTCCTGCAGGATTTCTCGGCTGCCCCGCCTCCCCCTCCCCCATGCCTGCCGTGCAGGACACGACTCTCCAGGGGCAGCCGCCCCACGGCACCGGCCTCCGGCCTCTGAGTCCTGACCGCCCTCCTCTGCACCATCTTGTGTCTCTCCACTGTCCTGTGTCCCTGGCCGCCAAGGCTGGGCTCCTGAGCAGAGGGCATCTATGCCACAGGAACCGAGGGTACTACTGCAAGGCAGCGGTGACCGGCAGACTTGGCCCCCTGGACCCCATTACTCATTTAAATACAGAGAGCAGCCAGGCAGGGCCCATGGGGGCAGACACGGGGCCTGACTGGCATGGAGACAGGGGCAGAATCAGGAGGCTGTCGGAGCCCAGCTCCTCCGCACGGACTCTGTGCCCTGCCTCTGGATGAGAGCACCCAGGAAGGCAGGTGTGGACCAGGAGTTGATGGCCCGTGCAAACCCGGGATTCAGGACAGTGGTCAGCCTGCGGGTGCAGACTCAGCCCCTGCCCACCAGCCCCAGGGGTCACTGACAGGCAGCTGTGGAGGTGTTGGCCTCTGTAGGTCCCCGTCCCCTGTCCCTCTGGCCTGGGAGGCAGTGCGCCCCGGGGCAGGACGGGGCAGCGTGCAGGCCTGGCCTCCCCGACCAGGCTCCCCACTTTCGACTGCCCTTAACCCCCACGACCTCCACAAAAAGCACGCCAAACCCGTGTTGTACTGGACAAGCTGGGACTCGGGCACCCGGTCACATCTTTCCCTTCACCGGCTTGCTCAGATGCGTCTCCGGTGGATCCACAACTCCAGAAAGCAGCCCCCAAAAGCAAATTCCAGGCTGAACAGGCGTGCTCACCCAAGCGGGCCGCGGTCCCTCCGGGGGTTGCCGGGGATACAGCCCGTGTCGGGAATCCTGCTCGCCCTCGTCTCAGCGGCACTGGAACTCGACCGGCCACCGAATCGCTCTTCTGAGTCGCACAACCGATGCCCCACAGGACCACCCCCGCTGAACCCCGTTCTGCCCCTCGACATCGGGCAGCTAGACTGCAGAGCTACCTGCCCGCACTCGGCGTGCTACAGGGCGGCCCAGAGCGACAGCCCCTGTTTGACCGGACGTTGTCTCTCAGAGAACGCGACTCGAGAGACCGGGCCTGGCTCCCGCTGTGCGGGCCCGCAGGGCTCGCAGGTGAGCCGCCAGGTGACGCTGCCCTCCCTCACGCAGGGCCCATCGCTCCTTAGTGACCGCTGCCCGGACCACCCGGGTCCCCCGGAGACTCGCCGTGAGTAGAGAGGCACAGAGCGATGACAGAAGAGGATGGAGTCCCCAGCCAGGCTCCCCAGACACGGCCCCGGGGACGGTGGGGCCACCACAACCCCACATCCTCACTTTTTGCTCTGGTTCCTTCATTTTCCAGACCCTCCCATCGTCGATGGACACTCCAGGACTTCCGGTTTCAGCCCAAGGCAGAGAGCTTCATTCTTGTTCTTACAAAAAACAAAACCCAAAAAAAAAAAAAAAAAAAGCCAGAAAACTGCAAATCAATGGCTTTTATTGAACCACCAAGAATGGATGTCACCAGACAATCAGGTAACTTGGCGTCTGGAAACGGCTCCAGAGGGAACCGGACCTTGAGAAGGTGTGCAGCTGGGGCGGGCCCTGGGTGAGTGGGGAGAGAGCTGAGCTCACTCGTGCAGTGTGCTGCCCAGGCACGCGTGGGCTGCCGGGGAGGCTCGGAGCCCTGGAGCCCCCGGTGCCGGCAGGTGGGACCTGCTTGTGTAACTGTCTTCCCTAAACCGGGCCACGTGCCCCAAGAGGAGGTCCGAGCGCTGCCTTGGGACCGTCTGCCCTGTGGTCTGGTGCTGGAAACCCGCTCCCATCCATCGCTCCCGCCTCCCTGCAGAAAGAGAAAGAAAAGGCCTTCTTCGTGCGTAGGAGGAAGAGCCGAGGAATTTGTCACCAGGGGCACAGATAGAAGCCATTACCAGCTGAGAGAAAGGAGAAAATATAAAATTGAACTCTCCAGCCCCGAGGGCAGTGCTGGAACAAGGGCTGTGAACTTCAGCGGGAGGACAGGCAGGCGCCCTGCCCCCACCCCCGAAGCTGCAGGCTGCGGTGCTCCGAGGACCGCAGCCGGCTCCTGCCCCAGCCGACACCGACCTCCCACGAAAGGCCCAGCCCACGCTAAGGCTGGCTGGTCTCCCAGGGCAAGGCACCTCCGTGTCCTGTGTCCCAAACAACACCTCCAGCCCCCAACGGAAGCTGTGAGGCTCACAAAGGGCGAAAGGGGACAGGCTCCCGGGACGTGCAGCAGTTACTGGAACCAGCTCAGCTGCGGCTCGGAGCTCCTAACGACCCCCCGGGGGACTGAAACAACTGTGGTTACTGGGTTAAATGTTCCCAGGGAAAAGGTATACCACATGCGAAAACGTGATTTTTTTTTTTTTTTTGCAGGCCCTTGTTCTGCAAGATGACTGCCCGCCCCCCCAAAAAAAAAATAGTAGCATTGCGTTGTGTATTTAACGGCGACACCAACGCAAATGCGCAGCGACTCTGGAAGAAAGGCCGGAGGAGGGCCCGGGGACACCGTGTCTCCCGGTCCCCCCACCACACAGGAGGTGGGGCGGCGGCATTTGAAGGTGACTCGGATCGCTTAAAAATGCGCACTGTGAATCCTGGGGAAACCACGAGTGTTTTTTTTTTTTTTATTGATGTGAGAGAGAAACATTGATTGCTTGCCTCCCGTACCTGCCTGACCGGGAACTGAACCTGCAACCTAGGCATGTGCCCTGACCGAGGATCAAACCTGCGACCTCTCAGTGTATGGAACAACGCTCCAACCCACTGAGCCACACCAGCCAGCGCCAACCACTCGTGCGTTTTAAAGAGACAAAAATAATAAATGAACAGGGAGGATAAAGTGGAATCGCAAACTGTGTTCGGTGAAATGCAGAAGAGGCAGGAAGAGCGGGAGAAGGAAGCAGGACAGGCAGACAACAGCAAACAATCTGGAAGACTTCACTCCGTCTCAACGATCACTTTAAATGCGAGCAGTCTCGACTCAGCAGCTGAAAGACAGAGACTGTCCGACTGCATTGTTTAGAAAGCAAAAGCAAACTAAGTCCTGCCCGCGTGAGACCGAGTTTAAATGTGAGGATACAGACCTTTCCGGGTGAAAGGGGGAGAGAGATACCGTGTGAGCACACAGAGGCTGATGTCGCTCAGGTGGCCTCCTGTTCGCCCGGCACAGGTAACGGCGCCGGGGGGCACAGCAGCGCAGGCCCCACCCCGACTGTGCACGCCAACAGCGCTTCCCAGCGCAGGAGGAAGACGGAGAGACTGAGAGGAAAATCCCCGTGGCGGCTGTGGCCGTCGACGCGCCGTGACGGATGGGCCCAGGAGACAGGACCTCGGGGAGGACGGATGCGCCGGAACGCCGCCGCCCACCAGCCAGGCCTAATGGGCGCTGACGGCCCGTCCATCAGCAGCAGCAGAGCAAACATGCTTCTCCGGCGTCCATGGGACGTTTGCCCAGGCCGACCGAATTCTGGGCCGTAAACCAACCTTGACAAATTTAAAGGTTAGAAATCACGCGGAATGGGTTCTCAGATCACCGTGGAATTCCACCGGGAATCAAAGCCAGCAGGTCTGCCCTGCGGGGTTCTGGAGTCGGCGGCCAGCTCCTGTGGAGCGTCCTGGGAGCCCCGGCCTGGGGGCGGGCCCGGAGCAGGGAGGGGGCGGTGCTGCCAGCCTGACCCGGGAGCCAAGCGACAGCACAGCAGACCATACGGGCCTGCAGGTGACAGGTGTGGAGTGTGCGGAAGGCACGGCGGGAGAGGCGGCCCCGGGCTGCGTGAGCCCCTCAAAGCCCATGTCTCTGTGGGGCATCTCCCCAGGACTTCACAGACCCCGAGCCTCGTCCTGGGCGGACCCCGAGTTGCGGGTGCAGCTGACACGCCCAGAGCTGCTCCCCAGGACGGAGGTGGCCTGCTGGCCTGTGCACGTTGTGTGTGCCCGGGGCGGGGCGGCCTCCTCCAGGGTCTCGTTTTCACAGTTACGGAGATGGCCAGGTCGTGTTGATGAGCCGCAGAGGAAGTGAAGCGCCTCACGCCCCGTGAAAGAGTCCACACTTGTTAGCACTGTTCTGGGGAGAACTGGGGGCTTGTAATCTGGGGACCAGAGCTCTGGGAGGGGCAGGGGTGGGACCTCTGTGGCCCTGGAGACCTGGGGCCGTGGCTGGGCTGGGGCACGGAGCAGGAATCAGCATGAGGCTGGGCTCAGAGCCCTGAGGTTGCTCTGCCCACCGCTGCCCACACCAGCAACCCGACCCCAGCGAGCCCCCGGGCCAGGGCTGGGTGGTCTGCACTCTGTGCAAAAGAAAAGCCCACCTGCTCCCCCAAGTCTCCAGCCTGAGCTGCTGTCCTCTCAACCCCGTCTGAGGTGAGCTGGGGACGGACGGCCACACCAGCCCTCGTGAGTCCCGCGAGGTCAACTCTTCCCAGGGCCCTGCTGGGTGACGTCCACCTCGGCCTTACCTACCACCTAGCTCCCGAGTGCAATCCCCGGGGCCTCTGAGCGCCCGGACCGGCGGGAGCTGTGTGCAGTATGTGGTGGCAGTGGGAAGCCCCCCACCTGTCCAGGCCCTGGGGCGGGGGGTCCTGTGGGAAGGCTGCGGGAACCTGAACCTCGAAGGCCAAACCTGCTCCCAGCACCCCCCCTCACCCACCCTGCCGACCTGGCCGTGCCCCCCACCCCTCCGTGGGACCTGGGCCAAGGGGGAACCCCGAGTGAACGGGGCGGGGTGGGAGGGGTCACCGGGCACGGGGCCGAGAAGTCAGATCTGTTGTTTGGGGCAAAACTGCGGCCATCCGTTCCCGAAGCTCTAACACCCCGTCACCCCGAGCTAGCGTCCGAATGTCTCTGTGCCTGGCCCGTGTCTCACACAACCCCTCACTCAGGGATCACGCTGGGGACCGAATGAAGCAGGACCTGTGCGGAGGGCTCCGCGGGCCTGGCCCTGCGGGTCGCCCCACCCCTGGACGGGGATGGAGGTCCGTCCCTCCCAGCGCCCCAGGCTCCCTGGGGTCGGGAACCGCAGCTCGGAAGCGGGGACCAGCGCTGGCTCTTGAACGCACTTACCTGTGCGGTTGTTCTCCCTCGGCTTCCAGTGCCGATTGAGGCATCCTTTGCGCGAGGCCAGAGCAAGAGCAAAGCAAATGCGAACCAAACACCCACAGAAAAGGGGTTTGTGCTCGCTGGTACCCCAGAGTCTCGAACGGCTGATGGGGGGAGAGTGAGGAGAGGGGGAGGGGTCCGGGCCCTTGTTCCAGCATCTGCACCGCTGCCCGGAGGGGCCACCACCCCGCCCACCAGGGGGCGGGGGGAGCCCGGGGCAGGCCCTGGCGGTGGCTCACAGTGGAGCCTCTGCTGCACCCTGGGGTCTGGACCCGGCCTTTCTCACCCACACCGGGTCCTGTGACCCCTCCCCCTGCGGACGGAGAGCCTGAGGATCTGGGAGGCTGCGTTCTCTGCTCACAGAGCAGGGGGTGGGGTCCCAGCCGCATTCCAACCAGAATATCACCCCACACCTGGGGGCCGGCCACCAAGGGCCACCCCAGCCACCCGCCTATCCCCTCTCCTTCTGACGAGAGGAGGAGACCTGGACGGGCGTCCCCAAGGAGCAGGAAGGAGCAGGACCTCACCCTGCCTTTCTGAGGGAGGGGGCAGATGGTGTTGGGGATGGTGCCAGGGCCCCCAGCGGGGACTGTGGCCTTGTCACTGGTGACCCCCTCCGCTGGTGAGCTGTGAGCCAAGAGGGCAGGGTCCCCTCCCCACAGGCCCAGGGAGGATGGTGTTGGGGATGGTGCCAGGGCCCCCAGCGGGGACTGTGGCCTTGTCACTGGTGACCCCCTCCGCTGGTGAGCTGTGAGCCAAGAGGGCAGGGTCCCCTCCCCACAGGCCCAGGGCTGACACACTGCACGCCCCTTGGTGAAGGGGGATGAGCAGGGGTGGCGGGGCAGCAAGGGGGCAGGGAGGCCCTGCCCAACTCCCAGGTCCGCCTCCAGTGCCAACCCAGCTTCACCCCCCTTAAATGCCTCTAGGAGTGCTGCACGCCGCAGTGTGAAGCAGTGTATAAAAATCTAATTAGCCAAATGGGTAAATAATCACAGGCGAGCTTAACCCTTTCCTGCCGACACGGTCTGTGCTTCAGGAAGGGGCAGTGGGCCTCCAGCCTGGCAGTGACTTCTGAGGTTCGCTGTCCTTTTCTCTGCGATGGTGCCGGTGGGATCGGAGACACAGCTGTTGCTGCTGACCTTGACCGAGGGCGTCTCTCCTGCCCTGCGTCTGTGGACAGACACACGCAGACCCGCAGGGGCCTGGTGCCCTCAGGGCACAAGCGTGCGGACCAGGCTCTCTGTGGGGTGGGGGGGTAGAAACCTTGTGCCCACCTGGAAATTTACCCCCCATGTGGCCTGGCTCGCCGCCCCCATATCCTTGCGGGAGACCAGGAACTGGCTAGGCATCCGCTCTGGGGCTGCGCTGTGGTGCCCCAGAACCCTGGGCGGATTCAGGGGGCGCACAGCCTGCGCCCTTCTGCCTGCGTAACTGGTCCCTCCCCACCTGCCTGGGCCTCTGGGTCCACATCTCAGCCTCCGCCCAGCGGAGCACAGTCAACACAGGAGCTTCCCAGATGCTCACCCTCAGGAGGGACAGACAAACCAGGCCGGGCTGGTGGAGGCTGGCCCTGCCCCCAGGTGACCTTGGCAGGTGACAGGTGATGGAATGCTCTACGTCCTCCTTGTGCTGGTGGTTATGTTACGTGTTTGACAAACCTCTTCACGCTGACCCTTGAACTGGCACCTTGTGCGGCATGTACGTTACACCCCGAAAATGCTGACTCAACAGAGAGGAGGGGGTGACGGTCCCTCCCAGGTTCGGTGGGGGCTCCCACCATTGCAGCGAGGCCCCAGCCCCCCCCCCACGCACCCCCGTCCTGCCTGTGGAGACAGCACAACAGATGCCAGGGGCCACACCTGAGGAGAGCACCTGCAGGAGGGGCCGGCCTCTGCTCCGCAGCTGCCCTCCCGCCCGCAGCTGCCCGGGGGCTCGTACTGAAGGCAATCAAATCCAGGTTCTCCTTCGCACGCGAGGGAACTCAACCCGACACACGCGCGTGCCAATTGCGTTCTTTCACTGAATTGTGGAAATCCAGCCACATTCTGCCAACGCCGCAGCCCACCGCTGGGGCGGCCCTCGATTTACAGACACGCGCACCCCAGGGCCCAGGTTCGGGCTCCTTCTAGTTCTCAAAACAGCTGTGAGCCGCAGCCCCATGGGTCCCCGGGCGGCAGGTGAGGCCCAGGGCCGGACCTGCCACATTCAGCGCAGATGCTCACGCCGCCCCTGCCAGGCGTCGGGCGGCTCACTTACCGCGTGGAGTCGCCCTGCGGAGCCCCACGCTCTCATGCCTTACACCCGTGCGAGGGGCTCCGGCTCTCAAAGAGCAGGCCTGATGTTCTCCCCCTGCTGCCCATCCCTCTGGGGACGAGCTGCCCGGGCTGTGTGGCCACCAGCAGGTCCCCGAACATCTCTGAGCTCCGCACGCGGAAGGGGAGTAGTGTCTCCTTGACCTCCGAGCATCATCCCGAGGACAGACAGGGGAGCTGACCGCTGTGGGGGACGTGAAGCAAAGCCCTGTGGGCCGCCACCACTGCGGTGCTGTCGGAGGCGGAAGCCACAGGCGTTGCTCGCTGAATCAGTAACTTCCTAAAAGGTCGAGGGGCCGTGTGCGAGGTGACACAGGACGTGAAGATGAGCCAGACGTCATCCCTGCAGATGGAGGGACACTCGGAAACCGGAGAACAGAGCGAACACGGAGAACGCCGCGCCCGCCCCCACGCTACGGAAAACGAGGTACTTGCTGCAGGAGCTCCGGACCGGACCGGACCGGTCGAGGTGGCCCCACCACCAGGGGACCGTGTGCTGCAGGCTTATCCCGTGTGCGTTGGGGCCGGCACCGAGCGGCAGCACTTGGACCCCGAGGCTGGATCTGGCCACGCCACCCCTCCCTGACTCGGACTTTGGGGTTGGCTGAGGACTGCCCCCGGCGGCGGCGCGCCTGACCTTCACAAGTAGGCTGGCAGCCGCTCCGCACCCAGCCTGGGAGGGGTGGCGGCTCTGAGGGCCGTGAAGGTGAAGCCGAAGGGCCCGGCCGGAGAGGACAGTGAGTTCCAGACGGAAGTAGACTGTGGGCAGCGCTCTGCGGGTCTGTTTTCGGTTTGTTTCACGTGGCGGCTCCCCCGCCCCCACTGCACTGGGCGGGCAGTGACTGAGCCCAAGGCCCCGGTGGGGTCTGCAGAAGCCCTCCCCCCTCACCCAGAAATGCTGACGAGGCCTCGAGGGCCCAGGGCTCTGCGTACGGGTCTGTGCCGGGCCCGAAGGGAAGGCCCGGCATCTCTGACCCATGACCTTGCATTCCGGTGAGCACAGGACGGCAGGGCCACGAGGAAGGTACTTCCTGGCAGGAGGTCCTACGAGCTGACTGCCCGGCACCCACAGGGGCACCGCTGCTCAGGCCCACTCTGCCCCGGGGACCGGAGGAAGGTTGTACCACAGGAATCCAGCATCCAGGGCGCAGCCTGGCGGGTTCAGCACCATGGAGAGCCCCGCGGCTGGCCTTTGGGGAGAGACAGCCCTTGGCCTGCCTCTCCATCTCTTGGGGTCACGGGGTCGCAGGGTCGCCCGTCACAGAGAGAGGCTGGGTTAGATGCCTGAAGTCCCATCGCTTCTGGAGCCTCCCCTGGAGGCAGAGCACGCCCCCCAGCCGGGGCTCCCCAGGGCCCGCCAGCGCCAGCCCTGCACCCCCACATCGACGTGATTCGAGTGTGTCTGGCCCTTCTCAGTGCTCTCCCCGCCCTCCAGCAGGAGGGTCAGGGACCAGGAGCCTGAGGGGCACACTGGGGGCACACGGCTCCCGCGGTGGCGCTGGATGCCAGGCCCCTGCGGCACAGACACAGCCCTTTGCCTGCAGGCCCCGCAGTCCAGGCTCCACGGGTTTAGAGGGAAGGTCAGAGGGCATATTCAGTTTCCTCCTCTCCCCTCCCCCACTGGTATAGAGCTATCACGGTATTGATTCCTGAAAGGACACGGGGTCCAGGCTCATTCGTCACTGCCTGGGGCTGCAGAGGATGCAATCACCCAGGTCGCTGGGCGGCTCAGCTGAGGCTCAGCAGGACCCGCAGCCCCAGCCCCTCGCGGGGGCGGGGGCAAGGGGGGTGGGGTTCGCCAGCTGGAGGGCTGCTCTGTGCCGCACAGACGAGGGGTGGCCATCTCTGCCACAGGGTGGCCTTTGTTGGCTGTGTGTGGCCGTGCTGGGGGTCAGCATTTCCTGCCCAGCTGAACCAAGTCCCCTGGGGCCAGGGCATCTGGGGCCGGTACTGATCAGAACAGGCGTGTCCTTTTCTCCTGCAGCCCCCGTGAGACAGGTTCCAGTTCAGGCTGGGGGGGAACCGCGGCCCATCGTCCGATGGCCACCCCGTCTGTGCCCCACCCTGCCGAGTCCCGCTTCCTCCCAGCACCCTCTGCCGCCCGCCAGCGACCGGCCACGGCTGTTCTGAAGCAGCAGGACATGAGCGTGGCTGAGCCGGGACTCCTCCTCAGCCATCCCCCGGGGCACCCCTCAAAGGAATGCATCGTCTGGAGCACCAGGCTGGGGAAAAGCATTGCCAACTGTTCTCACCCGAGTGGAAATGACACAGAACACACCGTGGAGAGAGGGTGAACTCCGCAGGCTCCCGTGGCGCCTGAGGCCGCCTTGTGTGGCCCAGGGTTGGAAAGGCAGCCCCTCTGACTGAGTTCCCAACCGACCCACCCTGCCCGCCTTCAGACGCAGGGTGTCCCCTTCCACAAGACACTCCCTGACCCACGGGTCAGTCTGGCTGAGCTGCAGATGGGCCTCCTGGGGCCTGCAGACCCTGAGACCAGCGTCCCAAGAGGCTCCCGGAGCAGCCGCCGTGAGCCAGAGCCAGGCCAGCACCAAAGGCCGCCCTGGGGGAGGGACCCCCTCTCCACGAAGGGCACCCAGGCTCCTCCAAGGGGGTCGGTGACCAGCGGGAGGTCACACGCTGGTGGGGCATCCTGGGGTCTCCCTCTGTCTGGCGCCCGGTCAGCCAGGGCTCCGGGCACTGCTGTCAACTAACAAATGTGTCAGGCGGCAGGAAAGGAGAGAGGAAGCCATGAGAAGCCGCCCCACCCCCGCCCCCCGGCTGCGTGCCCCCGACTGTGCGCTGCCTTGTCAGCTCCTTGGGCACAAGGACAGGACTTGGACTCCCCCAGGAGGGCAGGGTCGGGCGTCTCACCTTGGTGTGTGAAGGACAGCAGATTCGATTAGGCAGAGTCCTGCAGCCGACTCGGAATTGATTTGGATATAAATAGACGGCCTAAAACCCATCCCGGTGCCGGCGGGGGCCCAGCCGCTCCCCCAGGGTCACGAGGAAAGACGCGTGAAATTGTGGACACACTGACCCGATTAGCGCCGTGACCCTGACACGGGGCGGCCACAGCTGAGCCAGGTCTCCAGACGGACAGACACAGCTGGACCTGGTCCCAAGTCCTCCCTCGACTGCCTCTCGGTCTCTCTCTCTAACCTGTGCATCACCTGCGTAGCATCTGTCTAATCCTCACTCATCTCTCTGCCTGTTGCTCTCCGACACCCCTCTGTCTGTCTGTCATCTGTCATCTGTCCGTCTTTCTCATCGGTCTTGCCTGCCTGTCGTGCAAACCACCATTCTTTCCCACTGAAACTCCAAGGGGGAGGAAACTTCATTATCCCCCGGCCGCCGAGCCTCCCGACCCATCGATTTGGTTTCTGGTTCCCCCAGATCCGGTACACGGATTCGAGTTTGATCGCATTAAGCCCCTTGAATAATTAACGTGGTAATTTAACCTGAGTGCAGGGAGGTAGCGTTGCCTTCTGCGTGGGCGGTGGCAACAAGCAGGCCCCGGGGGCAGCGTCCCCACGCCCCGGCCTGCCGCCCCGGCGCTTGGGAGCCGGTGCCTGTCTCCAGAAGGAAACCTCCAACGGCTCCTCCAGGCCCTCCCCGAGAGGGATGGCGAGGTTCCCCACAGGCTCGGCCGGGCCACGAGGACAGGGGGCCCCAGTTTGGACCCTCGCTGCTGATGGCCGAGAGGCCTGACCCTTGCCCGCCTCTCCCACCATCACATGCGGAACCAGGTGACAAGGTCCACGCAAGACCCTGGGTTTCCATGCTGATCCGAGGCCCCAGAGGCCCGTTTGTCCCAGGGCCCCTGGGGGCAGCAAGGTCAAGGGCTGAGAGGCAGCCTTCTCCTAGACACAGTGCCAGGACTGAGAATCTGAAGTTGGCGGTGCAGGAGGAAGTCAGGAGAGACCATCGGGACCCAGGTGAGAGCCCCGTCGTGGGGGCTGGGGAACTGCCCTGGCTTCTGGGGGTGACAGAGGCCGTGGCTTCTCCGTGGTCCAAGCAGGGCCTCTGCTTCCAGCTGGGGTTGGCCTCGCCCTCTGCGTCCAGGGAGGCGGCCTTGGCATGTCTGTGGCAGCTGCCCTCACACCAACAGGACGCGGGGTCGGCTCCCTCGTGAGACCTGCTCCAACCGTCAGCATGGCCATCGCTGAGTTGCTGGTCTCTGCCCGCGCTCCTCCGCCTGCGGTGGACGAGGCCTGGAGACACCTTGGCCGTCACCTGGGAGGGAGGGTGCTGCTGGCATCTCCTGGGCAGAGACAAGGCCGTGTGGCTGAAACCTGGGACGGCCTGGAGGACCCTCAGCAATGACTCGGGGGCAGCGCCCGGCAGAGCCCCAGGGTCCTTACGCAGCAGGGGCAGGAAGAGCAGATGCTCGGAGGGCAGCTGGAGCTGGGGGCGGGGCACAGGGGTGGGGTGGCCGAAAGCTCCGTGCCTCCCACAGCGTGTCTGCCAGCCGCGTCCTCGCTGGTGAGGAAAGTCGCGAGGCCTGATTGCAACAGTGTCTCTCCGCGTGTTCTAGGTGCTGAGCGAGCATCACCCCCCCTCGCACGTAGATGGTCCCCATTCGCCCCACGAGGCAGCTTTGTTCTTGCCCGTGTCCAGCTGAGAGGGCTGACTGGGGCCTGGAAACAGCGGTGACCCGAGGCCCCTGTCCAAGCAGGGCGGAAGGACCGGAGCCGCTGAGCTTGTCACTACCCTGCATGGGCGGGGTGAGCCCGCAGCGCCGGGCAGGCGTCAGTCCCACCCCCACCGACCGCTGCTTCTGCCGTCTGTCCGTCCGTCCCCCGCGCTGATGGGGGGGGGGGGACGTGTGTGGGCCTTTCCCTCAGCGTCGGTCATGCCTCACGCCACACAAAGAGTGGTTACGATGTCTCTGGAGAGACTGACCTGGGGACCCCTAAGTTCACGCAGCGCTCTGTGCCGGACAACACTTGCCTGCAGAGGCCTTGAAGCTGTAAGCAGACAAGGCAGGGGTCCCGGTCACGGCCCCATCTCCACCGGAGAGGAAACTGCGGGGCAGAGAAGCTGACGTGTCGTCCCAGGCACAGAGCCGGGTGGGTGGGGGGTGGCATCCAGAGCCCTGGGCCTGACCCACAGCTGCTGTTCTGTGGCCGACAGCCGTGGCTCCAGCCCAGGAAATGGGAGCCCGTCGGCTAAAATGTGTGCCCTTGAAGTACATGGTGCGGATGCCCGTGAAGTGCGGCGGCCAAGCTCCGGCTGCCCCTGTGCCCCTGGTGTCTTCTCGGTCGCCCACCCGAGGCCGGCACATCCTCATTCTGACACCAAACCAGGAACACGGAGCACAGAGAATCAAGGCAGCGAGACCGCACAGAGGAGGGGCCGTCCATCCCAGCAAAGGGCCCTGGGCACCAGCACGCACCACAGTCCAGTCCTCCTGCCTCTGGACCGGATCCGTTAGCCTGGGGGGTGGGGGTCCACAGAAGGAGGAGCAGACCGGGTCATCTCTAATCACGGGGGCACTGAGATGCCATCACGTACGCCACCCAACACACATGCACATGCACCGTTCTCACGGGGCAGGAGCTGGTTGTCCATTTGTGTCTGGGCCACAGACAGCCTCAAGGTCGGGCAAAAATGACAGTGCAGACCTCAGTCCCAGATCTCACTGTGCTGCCCAGACACGCCTGTGTACACTTGAGCACATGCCTGCACATGTGCACATGGGAACATTCACACCTGTGTGGGTGTGCATGCAGTGTGCATGTGCACACATGGACATGTGTGCATAGACATGGACACATGTGCACAGGAGTGTGGGTGTGTGGGCACACATGCACACATGTGCAAGTACATGCACCATGTGCATGCACATGCACGGACACACTCACACGATGCATGTGCATGTGTGCATTTGTCAGGGTGATGAGAAAGCAGACCCTCACGCCTTAGACTCCAGCCTCCACTTAGCAGTGTGACCTTCTGGGCTTCTCAGTCTGCCAGGTGGTCAGCTGACCAGTGGGCATCCACTCGTTGGTGTCTGCCTGCCCGGGAGCCCCGCTGGACCCCAGCACGTGACACCAGGTCTCCGTTCTCACGATCTCAGCATTGGGGGAGCTGAAGGTGGCTGCCTGCTTGAAGGCAGGGCATGATCAAACATCTTGTCAGTGGTACGGTCTTTGCAGCGCGCCCGCCCCAGGGCAGGGCACACAGTAGGTCATCAATAAATGCTAGTTGCTTGTTGGGGGTGGGAAGTATGCATCTGGAATCTCTGATGGGCGTGCAAGCTGCCAGCCACCTTCCAAGCCCTGCATTTCCACACCGCCGAGATGCCTGTGGCTCGAGACCCGAGGCGGGAGTCGGGCCCTGGACCCCGCAGGGGGTGGGGCAGTGCTCAGGGACCCAGCACCTGCCACAGCGGCGTGGGGAGAGCCCCCGGAAGACGCCCTGAGGGTGTTAGCAGGATGAGCCTGGCTCCTGAGCCTGGTCACCCGGAGCCCAGAGCACCCGCCCGGGGCCTGCGCAGGGCATCGAAGGGTTATGGATGGGGCTCTCCAGGAGCAAAGTGGGCCCTGGGGATGATGTTTCAGAATTTGCAGCATGGGGTCTTATTTATCTATCTATTTATGCCCTGCCTTGTTCGAACAGGATTTAAGGCAGGTTAGGAAGATGCCTGAAGTGCAGCAAAGACCTGTAAATGCAGAGGAGGCGGGCTGCCCAGCAAGTCTGCCCAGGGCTGGGGCCACACTCTACCCGCCTGAGCCTCGGCTTCCTCGAAATCTGGCCTGGGTGCCTTGGGCCACCAGCTGGGACCTCCTTCAGTGCACCCTGACCCCCTCCCACACACATGCACACAGGCACCTGTACACACAGTGCACACACATGCACAGGCACATCCCACTGAAGAAGGTGACCCCTGGCCAGGCAGAAAAGCCATGAGGTTTGGGGTCCCGCAGACCTGCCTTCCGGTCTCAGCCCCACCCCTGGCTGGGGGTCGTCTGGTGCTGGGAGACTTGGTGGGCGCCTCGCAGGGGAAGGACGTCACCCTCTTACTCACGCACCTCACGGACCCCACCCCCTCTGGCTGGTAAACAGCCTGCATTGCATGGTTGTCTTGTTTAAAGGACCCGGTGGGTCTCACACCGGCACAGGACCGGAGATCACCCTGGGCATGCCCCGCCCACCCCTGTTTTCCCACCTCCTCACTGGAGTGGGGTGAATGGGGCGCCGCACAAGCCATGTCCACGCCCTAAACCCCAGAAACTGCAGATGGGACCTTATTCAGAAAAAGGGGCTTCACAGACATGGCAGACTTAAGGGTCTCAACATTTGCACCAAAATTCAAGGTGGGCCCTA
>PVKU01008749.1:45477-70155 GCA_004027475.1 Anoura caudifer | reverse complement strand
CATCCATCCATCATCCATCCACCCATCATCCACCCATCCATCCATCCATTATCCATCCATCCATCATCCATCCATCATCCATTCATCCTTCCATCATCCATCCATCCATCCATCATCCATCCATCCATCCATCATCCATCCATCCATCATCCAGCCTGGTATGACTGCTGCTCCTGGCCCCGGGCACAGTGCCAGGAACCTTGAACCTTTCATGTGCTTCTGACTCAACGTCCTTTCTCTTCACTTCCAGCTGGAAGCCATGCAACCAGAATCCTTGCCCAGACTGTGTCTTCCTTGAGCAATGAACCGAAATGGCATTCGGCTGCCTTCCACTGCAGCGTGCTCTGCCTGGGGCGCCTGCGGGGAATGGGAAATGGGGGCCCCGGGGCCCCCACTCAGCCCCTGTCACTTGAGTGTGGGGGGTGCTAGGACAGCTGTTCACTCCTTCACATGCCTTCCCCCCACCCCCGGGCTTCGCTGTGGCTCTGACTAGGTGAGACTTGTCTCCTGTGATTTTTAACATGCACAGGTGTGAGGTCCTGTCCGCCTCTGTACCCTGGTGGGGCCAGTGGCTGCCCCATTAGTGAGCATGGGTCATGACGGCTCTTGCGAAGCCATGTTGCTTTTTGGATGTGACTCCTTTTTTTTCTCTCGTGCAAGCAACTTATTGTCCCCCAAACCCTCCTGATCAAGAAGTGGTAGATCGGCCTTATGGGTTTGGGCTACCAGACTCACTGATTCATGTGAGAGCATGGCTTCTAGTCAGAGGCTATCACTGGAAGTGGCTTTGGATGGCACGGCACGTGGGTGAGGCCCCAAAGAGTGACCTCCATAGGCTCACCCAGTGCAACACCTCAGTGCCGGCTGAGAGAATCAGGGCCTGGAGGTGTGCAGGTCTGACTTGTGCAGGGTGGGGACAGAGCCACCAGGAGCCCCTAAAACATTGAAAAATGGTGAAGGAAGTGGGAGTGAATGTACTGGAGGAGATTCAAGGAAGGCAACCCCAGAGTCCCCTTTGGCCTCTGTCACCAGCTGTTGCCAAGGTTGGCGCACGTTTCCTGTACCAGGCCCGGTGGGACCAGCAGGAGGCCCTGCAGGCCCAGGGCTCTCTGTGCCGGGCACGTGGCCACCGCCGTGTCGCAGGCTGCCAGCTAGCCCACAGCCCTTCGCGGAGATGCCAGCCTAGGTCGGCAGAGGTCAAGGCTGGTGAGGGACCAGGATGTTCCTGCAGGCTCAAAACACCTCCTTGCAGACCCCCGATGAATCACAAAGGCAGAGGTGCCTTTACACCCGAGACATGCGGAAGATGCCAGCCCGACCGTGGGGGGAGATGCTCGCAGGGCGGGTCACAGGAGGAGAAGATGTGACGTGCCTCCTGCTCCAAACAGTGACCACAGGCCGCAAAGGCTCTGAAGTTCCCCCAGCCCCCTGACCTGCCTCAATCACCTGGATGTTGGCAAAGGTACAAGGCCCCCGGGGTCGGGGCTGAAGGTAGCAGCAGCAGCCAGAGGGCCAGTGTTTTCTTGCACCGTTTTCCTGAGCCCTGACTCCCACAGGATCCCCCAAAGAAGGCCCAGTGCCACCTGCATAGGAATCACCAGCCCGAGATTGGGGACCTGGGTCTTGGGTCACGGGCAGTGAGCCTGTGTGACCGTTTCCCCAGAGGGCAGCGCCTTCTCTGCACTGGACTGTAGCGCACCCAGCCGTCGCTGTCGCTGCCTTTGGAAGCCATCATCCATGGAGACGGCCCTGACACCACAGCCCGGATGGAAGGTAGCCTCTGCTGGTGAGACGTGTGACGCGCAGTGACCCACAGAGGGCTGGCCTCCAACGGCGGCCCCTCAGTGTGACGTGGGTCCTGGACTGGAAAAGAAAGCGGCTTTCAAGGACCTTACGGGGCCCCTGGAAGCATTTCCATACATCACGGAGGTCACGTGATGTCATTGTGCCAGGGTTAAATTCCCTCCTAACCCCTCTTCATGCTCATCCTCACAAACAGGGTCCCCTCTTGTGTTTGGTGGGGAGTCGCCTTTGTTCTCAGAGGTGCCTCCAAAGCACCATGGAGTTCAGGTTCGGGACGTCTGCCACTAACTTTCCAGAGGTTCAGCATGGCAGCCCTCAAGTTGTATTGCAAGTGTGAGCCTGCACACTCACATGCACACGCACGCACACACCTGCACGCATGTGCATGTGCACGCACACACGCACACGCATGCAGAGCTGGGGCAGGCAGGCTGAGAAGGGGCAGGCACATCCCCATGTTAACCATGGCTGTGTGGAGGTGAAGGGAGCTGGTTTTTCATTGTGCTGTTCCTTTGACTTTACAGAACGGAGACTGGGACCCGTGACCAGCCCCCTCCCCACTCTAGACTGCATTTTCACAACCCTCTATGAGGGGTCTCTGTCCTGGCCCGGCCTTCACTGAGTGCTCCGTGGACATAAATGAAGTTTGTGTTTACTCAAGTTTGTGGGAAGCTGGCAGAAAAGGCCTTTTCAGGTGAAAGCTCCTTAAACCCCAAAGGTGTGAACCAGCAAGTAACAGCCACAAACACCCTTCAGCTGAGGGCTCCTTGCTTGTGGCCGAGAGGTGACACAGAGTCACCCCGTTCTGGAGTGAGGGGGGAAGGCAGCAGGCACACCAGGCCAGGCTGGGCCGGCTGGGGAGTCTGCTCCTTCCAGCAGAGTTGTAATTGTTTTGCCCGGGGCCTGGGGACTCCTGAGCTGTCCCAGACGCCCCACACTCGGAGGCCAGCAGGACACGCCCCCAGGCCTCAGGGCACCCTGCGCCCAGGTCCCCTCTTCCCTCTCTTAGGGGGCAGGGCGTCAAGAGCTGGTCCCAGGAGCGGCTGTCCTGCCCGGGCCCGAGGGCAGTGAGGCTGGAGAGCAGTGCCTGAGCCCCAGACAGACAGCTGCTCCATGAAGACCGGCCGCAGGCTCAGGGGACGCAGCTAAAAATGAAGAGGTGAGTCATTGTGGAAGCATAGGGACGGCTGAGGCCGAGCTGGGGACAGGGAAAGGGCGGGCAGAGGGTGAGCCAGCCGGGCCCTTCAGGGGACATGCAGGTGGCTCTCCGGCTGGACCTTTGACTTCAAGCCCGTGTCACGGGGTCGGTCCTGTGTGCTCGTGCGCAGGTCGAGGGGTACTTGTCAAGAGCTGGTGGTAAAAAAGCAGCTGTCTCTGCCTCTCCTCCCTTTGCCTCTGGGAACCTCACTTGAACTCGTGGTGGCTGCTTGGGAATGCCGAGTGACATGTGATTGCTGCTGTCCCCCAGAGTCCCTCCCCTGGACAGTGTGTGTGATCTCCTCACAGAGAGGTTGAGCACCCTGGTCCCTTCTCCTCTTCTTACGAAATACAGATACCTAGATGCACAGATACGTGTATGTGTGTATTGGGGGGAAACTACGGATGAGCTAGGTCCCGTGACGACAGTGACCATGAGTCACAGGGAAGAAGAACAGGGTAGGGCAAAGCCTGGGTGCCCTGGCCACTCCATGCTGGGGGCTGGGCTTGAACCTGGCTGCCTGGAAGCACACTGGAGTTACAGTTACATTTAATCCCAGTCTATTCAACCTCCATTTAATCCCTCTGTAATTGTCCCCAGTCCTGGGCGGGACACATAGGCACAGAGAGGGCTTGCAAATGGTCAGGCCACACAGCGGAGGGTCAGGGCTGGCACCGGGGCCCTGGCTGCACAGCTCCCCGGGGGGCTGGCCGCTGCCTCGTACAAGGTACTGAGGAAAGCCTGCACCCAGGGGCGCGCCCCTGCCGGGCAGTGGGGCCCCCCACCTGGAATTTGTCAGAGGAGCACCACAGGCTGCTCCGGACCCCACCTGCGCGCAGGCCCCACGTTCACGCTAAAGGGAGGAGGGAGCTTTGCAGTAGGTTTTGACTGCGGCCCAGGGGGAGGGACTGTGCCTTGCTGTGGAGGGACCCCGAACGAGGACCTGAAGGGCCTGGGGTGGGAGGGGGCTGTGTGACCCGGCCCCGCTGCGCGCCTTTGGGCAGAGGCACCTCACTGGACGCCACCGTGCGAGCTGCTTTACGTCACACTGGGAGGGACACGCACCCCCCTGCGGAGTGCCTGGGAGGTTTGATAAGCTGGGGCGCTGGGTGGTGCGCGTGCTCTCATGACCAGTCCGGGAAGGGGGCCCACTCCCCAACTGTCCCGGTGACTTGGACAAAGGGTTGTCGGTTCTCAGCGGAAACGCCGGTCTTCTCTGAGCCCTTCCACTTCCACTCTGGCCTCTCTCTCTCAGGGTGGCACCTCCCTCTCACTGAACAGCCTGGGGAAGTCCCCTGACATGGGTGCTGGGCGAGTCCCCCACCCCCGAGGGCCACCCTGTGTTGCCCTCCTTCTTCACCACATGCTCCTAAAAGCAGGTGGCTTCGCCAGCTCCCAGGTGACTGGCTTTCTCCCCATGGGCTGAGGTGTAGGGGTCGCCCCTTCTCTCCAGCACGGACATCCGGGACCCCTCATCCAGCACCCTAAGTCCTCTTCTGTTAAGTGTCTCTCTTTCTGCCTGATGGCTCTCTCCTATCCTCTCTTCAATCCACCCTCAGAAGCCCCTGGGACCAGATCATTCCAGAAACCTGCTTCGAAATTGCTGTGCACCCCATCCACCACCCCGGGCAGATAAAGCCCAGATGCCTCAGCACCCCAGCAGGCCGCCCCTCAGCTACAGCAGCTGGCCCGGAAGAGGCCCTCAGGCGGTCCCCGCTCGCCCAGCCTCACGGTGGGGAGGCTGAAGCCTCAGGTCTCTGTGCCGGCCGGAGGGCCGCCCACTGCCCACCCACTGCCCACTGGCCCCTGGCTCTGGCTCACTTATGGAAATGTCGGCCTTTCCTTCCTCTTTGACATTCACAGGCCATCTGGCTCCGTGAGAAACAAAAGCTTTTACACTAGGGGCTCTCGGTCCAAGGCCTGTAGTTTCTGATCCCCATAGATCAGAGGTCATGGCCCCTGGGGTCACTGTGTGGGCTGCTGACTGGGTGTTTGACATTTGTGGGGCCACCAGCTGGAGGCTCGTCTCCAACGTGACTCCACAGAAGAGAAGCGGAGTGTGGGCACCGGAAAACGTCCGGAACCCACGTGGGCGCAGGCTTTGAAGGCAAGCCGGTCAGTTCAAGCGGCACGAGCTGGCTGGATTAGGTAGGGTGAGGCGATTGAGTTTAAGGGAATATTCCAGACAGGAAAATCACGACCAATACTGTCTTACTGAGATATTTTAAAGGCTGAAATTAATGCAAAAACTATTCAAGATGGAGGAAACATCAAGCTTTCAAATCCAGGTGAGCTGACCTTCAGCTGCACACCCTGCCCCGCACTCCTCGCCCTGACTTCCTGCTGCCTTGGTGGGTGTTGTCCCCAAGGGCACCAAGGACCCTCAGCCCACGAGAGCAGAACGACTCTTGCCTGCTGGTTGGGGACTCACCTCCAGGACAGCCGAGCAGCGGTGTGGTGAGTGCTGGTTTGCCCCCGTGGGGTCGGTGGCATTTGGGGAGCAGGTGACTCTCCCTTGTGTTTGTGTTCTGGAAGAGCTGGCCCCCCACTTTCCGCCCATGAGACGATAGCAGCTCCCCCCCACTCCGGGCCTGAGGGCCCAGGAAGGCCTGCATGGCCAAAGAATGGAGGCAAATGGGCCGTTCTGTTTTCTCTCCAGAACGTTCCAGACACTCAAACCCCAGGTTCATTCTGCTTGGGCAGCAGATTCTCACACCCATCCTGGTTGGCCTGGAGATGGGTTGTTGGTGTCCCCATCATGGGTCCCTGTGTCCCCACTCACTCTTAGGCCATGTCCTGGGACACACCTCATGTCCCAGCAGCAGCACCAGGGGTCTTGCTGTCCCCACTCACTGCCTGGTTGTTTGAGTCTCACCTGAAAGTGTCACCTCCTTGGGGCTGCCTTCCTGGCATACCTAGTGGTAACCTGTCCCTCCAATTACAGATGGGGTTTAACTTCCCCATGAAATTCCCCGTGTTTGCGGGCTGGTGTGTTCACCGCTGATCAGCCTGGGCTCCCCAGAGCCGGTGGGGCTGGCAGCAGGGGGGTGGGGTCCTGGAGCAATCCTGGCCGGTATGCATTCCACACGCTCAGCCCTTCCCTCTGCCCCAGCGCCCAGCCAGGCCCTAGCCACCCCCTCCCCTTCCCTGCTCTTCACAGAGCAGCCTGCAGGCAGCCCGGACTCTCCGATTTCCTGGTGGGGGCTGGCCCCCCGAGGTGGGGTGGGCTGTCTGTGTGGGGGCTGGAAGTGCAGGGGCTCCTTGCCAGTCCTCTGAAGAAAGGGGAGTCAGTGCCCTTCTCCCCCCCCCCGCCCCCCGTCCCCCGCCCGAGAGGGAGGAAAAGGGGGGATTCTGGTCAGTGAGCAAGAACCTGTTTGGAAGAAACTGGGTAAACAGGAATACGCTAGAGGATTCCGGGACGTGTTTCTCAGCGCCCCCCCTGCCCAGTCCCCTTCCCCCACCAAGGCCAGACGCGCTGCCCAGGCGGCCGCGGGCAGCGAACAGCGAACGTAAACAAAGCGCTGGGCCCTGGGGTGGAAGCGGGCCCGCAGGGAGCTGGCGCGCGTTCCGGCCGCTGCTGCCCTCCGCGCAGCGCCAGCTCTCCCGAAATAGACCTTTCTACGGCGTCTTTTATTCGGGCTTCGGCGGGCCGGGGAGAGGCTGGAGCGGCCCCACAGACTCGATCCTGGCCCCTCCCCTCCTCGGGATGACTTGGGGACCCCACAAGCCACCCCTCCGTGCCGCCGCGGGGCGTTTTCTCCGGGCGGAGGCTAGAAAGCCCTCGTTCGCGGCCTGTCCCGCCGGGTGTGAGTCCCGGGGCGCCGGCCTGGGCGGGCGGCGGGGGCGGGGAGAGGAAGGGAGGGGGCGGTGCCTAGAAAAGGAGGCGCGGGCCGGGAAGGTGCGGAGAGGCCGGCGGCGGGCCCCGCGTGGCGGCGCGGAGCCGGGATCCCGGAGCCCGGAGCCCGGAGCCCAGTCGCGGCCCCTTCCGGGCGCCGGTGGGGAGCGAGGGCGGCGGGGACGCGGGGCCTGAGCGCCGCCTCTCGGCTCTGCCCGCAGGTCCCGGGCGCGCAGCCCTTGCCCCGGCCGCCGCCGCCAGCCCGGGGCCCGGAGCGCGGTGGTGGAGCCCCCCGAGGAGCCGGGGGCTGGCGCCCCGCGCCCCCCAGACATGGTGGGCCACTTGCATCTGCAGGGCATGGAGGAGAGCCTGCGGGAGCGGAGCCGGGAGGGCCTGCTGGACAGCCCCGACTCCGGGCTGCCCCCGAGCCCCAGCCCCAGCCCGCCCTTCTACTCTCTGGAGCCTGGCATCCTCGACGCCCGCGCGGGGGGCGCTGGCGCCTCCTCGGAGCCCCCCGGACCTGGCGAGGCCAGAGCGGTAAGCGCATGCCCGGGCGCGGGACGGAGAGTGGGGAGGTGGTGGGGAAGATCTGCGCGCGGTGCGCCCAGAAGGGATACGTAAAAAGCGAGGACCGAGTGCCTCAGCGCCCCCCTCTCCTGCCCGCCCCGCCATCTCCAGCCCAGGTGGCCCAGTGACAGGCACGCGCCCAGGTAGGGACCACGGCGCGTTGGTGGGGGCAGTCCGGCCAGACGTCCGGACCTCCAGACGGCTCCCGGGCGGTGGGTCTCTCTGCCGCCCGACTCCTCGGTCAGCGGGGAGCGGACAGAGGGTGCAAGACTGGCCTAAATTCCTGAAGGTTCGGCCCCTCCTAGGCGGCCGGAGCCCTGGGCCAGGCAGTGCAGACACGTCCTTACCCGGCCCCTCCGCAGCTCCTGACCCAGTTCCCTGTTTACTGGCCCCCGCTGCCAACGTGCAAGTCTTTTCTCTCTTTTTTTAAAAAAGCAAACCCGGACCGGAGCCCTTCCTTCCCAGGATGGTGAGGGATGTTGACGTGGAGCTGAGGCGGTTGGGGGGGGGGGGCGTGGTGGGAAGCCTGGGACCCAGGTCGGGAGACTCGAGTCTGTCTCCTGCCAGACTTAGTGGGGCCTTTGAGTGAGAGTGTGGCTTGGCAGCTGGACTGAGACCCATGTCCCCTCAGGCGGAGTTGGTGGAGGGGGGACCCCTCCTGACCAGAGGAAATGACAAGTTGAAATTGGGAGATCTCCCACCCCTGCCCTTGCTCTGTGCTGCCCACTGCCCTTTTGTGGGAGCAGGACCCTGGGTGCCCTCTTGGGGCCTCTGCCTGTGGCCTGGGCCCTGGGCCCTGGCAGGGCCGTCCATGGTCCCTGGGGCTGAGGTCTGAAGGAACGGTTCCCTTCCCTCCGGATGCTGACATGAACCTCTTTTGTGCCCCCTTGCTCCGTAGCCCTGTGGGCCCCAAACTTGACTGGGCATTAGACTCAGGGACCTTTCCAAACGCCAGGTCCACCCCGCGGCCCCAGGTTCCCCCATTCCACCCGGACAGGCTGTAACCTGGGAATCGGGAGCTTCAAAACCTCCACAGGTGTTTTTAATGTACAGCTAAGTTTGGGAACCACTATCTTAAACCAAAATCATATGATGCATTTGAATTTTGATCTCTCTTTCGGGGACTGAGGGTGGGAGGGGCATTGAGGACTTCCAGGGCCAGCAGAGGTGACTGGCACCACCACGGTGATGTTGGTCCTGCTGGCTGTCTTGTTCTCAGACTTGGCACCGTGGTGTGGAGGGGACCTTGGAACAAATCCCGGTGGTGCCCTACCCCACGGACCCAGAGAAAGGAACAGGGAACCGGCCTTCCCCTCTATTGTGTGGATGACCCAGAATCCTCCAGATGCTCTGTCCGCCTGCCAGGCCAGCCAGTGTGCCTGGCGGCGCGTCTCAGCCGGTCCAGCAGGCTGATTTTCTTTCCCCGCCTTGTCAACCGGCTGCCAGGGCTGCAGCCGTGCCGTTCCCGACCCTGCAGTTTGGCTTGGCAGCAAGACTGGGGCCACTCCCGCAAAGGTTGGGTGCCACTTGGCCGGCACTGGGAACTGTCCCCAAGGCTTGGGGTGTGACTAGTCATTTTCACCATGCTCCGGTGAGGGGGTCACTCCTGCCCCCCCACTTTCTGGAGGGGGACGCTGAGGCACAGAGGTCAGCCGTTGCCACCCAGCTGGTAAGTGGCCGTGCTGGGCCGGAGCCCCGAATTGGGCTGTGGTGTCACTATCTTAGACCTTATGTCACCTCGCTTCTCACGGTGGGGCTCCCAGACTACCTGTGTGGGTTGTGTTGTTTTTTTTTTTTTTAATTAAAAATCAAAATGCCCATGAACCTCTGTGGTTTTGAGATGCGGCTCTTAATAAAAAGAGAGGAAAAGGTTGCCATGGGCAGCATCCTCTCAGCAGGGGGCCTGCCTGCAGCTGCCCCTACACCCCCACAGACTCCTCGCTGGCTGGCAGGATGCGCCCCCCCCCCCCCCCCCGTTAATTCCCGCAGACCTGGTGTTTAACATCTCCCTTCACCACTGACTCACTGAGAACACCCTCCAGGCTGAGTGTTGGCTGCAGACCTTGCCTGTCTCAAGGGAAAGGGACAGAAGCCCATCTTGGTCTCAGAGGCCATGGTCTCACAGGCCAAGCAGGCTGGAGGTGGCTGCACAGACCGTGCAGCCAGGTCTCAGCCTGCTGTGCACAGGGCTGCTGTCTCCGTTCCGACACCCACTTCCCAGCCCTGTGGTCCTGGGCAAAGTGGGTGGCCAGGGGGTTGAACTAGAGGCCTGTCCCCAAACTCTCACTGCTGGGGTCCTCATCAGCTCATCACCAGATTCATCATGCTGGATGTGTGTGCGTGTGAAATTTGCTGACGCTTCCCTTCATCCAAGAGGTCCCCCACCTCCCCATCGCTTTGTTTGAATGGGCGGGACTTACCTTCCCCAGGGCACCCAAGGCACAGGTGGCACCAGGACGGGCTGGGTAGGACGGGACTGCCCTGCCCCACCCCTGGGCTTTCTTGCTCGCTCTTTGGAGCCACGATAGTAATGTTCCTGGTGACCCCAAACCCGTGGAGATCTGGGAAGCAGACATTCACTCCACCAGTGTTTACTGAGCACCTACTTCCTGCCACACACACAGAAGGGGCCCTTTCATGCATGAAATAGCAGGGAACAAGGTGTTTCAGGTCCCCTCTCATGGCACGGTGCTCTGGTGGGACACAGGACCAGGAGAGCTGCTGAATGGGGAAGGGCGGAGCCCCTGCAGATGGGGAGGTCACGGAAGTGACATTCGACAGAAACCACAGGGGGAAGATCAGGGAGTAGACTTCATGGTTGTAGAGCTGAGGTGCATGCCAGTCTGAGAACAGCAAGTGCAAAGGTCCTGGGGCAGGGGCAGGTAGGCGTGCTCTGGGGCAGCAAGGAGGCCGACAGAGGCAGAGCAGGGACTCGTGGGCCTAGCCGAGGCCAGAGAGTAAAATTCCACTTCGTCTCTTAGACACGTACTTGTGACTATTTTATTTTTATTTTTTAAAAGGTATTATGAGCTCCCACATCCCCCAAATTAGAAACCCGGGTCAGAGACTTGATTGAGAGCAGCTGCGTGGATCGGGACTTGTGTGGGGCTCATCCTGCACGGGCAGGCCTGGCTCCCTGCAGGACACCCTGCAGCTGTGGCTGCCAGCCGGGCCAGGAGGGGTTAGCCCATCAGCTGCATTCACCTCGCAGATCTGTGAGCCAGGCAGGGCCGGAGGAACAGGGTGGACTGATCTGTGCCCTTGGGCTCCCTCCCTCGCCCTGGCCTGGCAGTGCTTATGAGGCAGTTGAGGGGGTGTCATGGGGAGAGGGGGTCCTGTGTATTTTGGGGAGCCAGCCCTGCCCCATCTTCCTGCCCTAGGGGGACCATGAATGGCATTTGAGATCTCCAGCCAAGCCCTCTGGGGGCACATTTGGGGCACTGCCACCACTGGGGTGGGTGAGGTGCAGACAGATCTTGTGTCTGGGGTGGATGAGGGCCAGCCCCTCCCCGCTCCCCCTCACCCCCTCTCTGTGGGTCTGTCAGATTTCTGGGTGGCGCACTTGAGAATGTCCCTGGGGACAAGGTGCTGGTCCCCGGGGCCTGGACTCTGAGGGACGCTCTGAAGGCCGTGTCTGGGTGGCGTTGGTGATGGGGAGGAGTGTGTCTTTGTTCCATCACTGAGAACTTCCTGGGGCTGCCCAGCTCCTTAATACCAGCCCTGGTCCCCGCCGCCGTTCGGGCCCTTGGCTGCCCCCGCAAACCACCCCCCACTGACTCCCAGATCCTGGATAGTCTCATTTCTCTGTTTCTGTCTGTGATGGTGAGACCAGAGAGGGGAGCCGGGGGAGGGAAGGGGGTTTGGATTCAGGCAGTTAGAGCCTGGGAATGGGAAGGATGGGAAGAAGAAAGGATGGATGGGCAGACGGACAGACCAACCGAGGAGACAGGGGTCAGCTCCATGGCCCGCCACAGGCCTCTAAGTATGCCACTGGCCAGCGAAGGTGTCTGAGCCAGCGCAGGTGGATGACAGCCAGGTGGCAGGCCAAGGTGGGAGGGGCCTGAGCAGAACGGAAGGGGAGGAAAAGCCGGAAACCCTGGGGCCTCCTTTCAGCCCCATGGGCTTAGTCCTGGTGACCTGGCCTCCAGTGGGCCCTCGAAGGCCCGGTTGGCCCCACCCCTCTGGTGGGCTCTGAGAAATCCAGCTCTGCCTGCAGCTCGCAGACCCACGCCCCTCCAGGTGCCCTGGGGACAGAGGAGAGAGGGGATCAGCAGGGGCCAACTTCTTGAGAACGGCCCCAGGCGAGAACTGGCAGCCACTCTCCTGGGCCACACTGTCTGTCCTTCTACCCTTCCCGCGCCAGCCTCCAGGCAGGGGCTGAACACAGGGCCCCCCGCACCCTCCTTAGATGGCATCCGAAGGAGGGAACATGTGCCCCGCTTGCTGCAGACCAGGCCCTCTGTAAGAGCAGGGGGTGGGCACACTGCCCTTTGGGCACAGGAAGCAGGTCCCTTTTGCTGAGGCCACCCAGCCATGGTAAGGAGCATTTGGGGGATGTGCCCAGGGTTCCTGCGGCCAAGGTTGGCGTCCCTCCTTTGGTGGCTGGCAGAACCTTGCAGGTGCCTGTCCCACAGCCGCCGCAACAAAGCCACAAACTGGGTGGCCCCAAAACACCAGAAATCCCTTCTCCCAGGTCCCTGGTGCCCGAAGTCGGAAGTCGAGGTGTGGCAGGGCTGTGCCCCTCCAGGGCAGGACGGGGGGAACCCATCCCATGCCTGCTCCGGCCTCTGGCAGTAGCCAGCCATCCTTGCTGTCCCTTGGCTAGTGGACGCACTGCTCCAGTCTCTCCCCTGTTGTCACCTGGCCGTCTCCCCTCTGCGTGAGTCCCGCATCCGGAGTTCCCTCTTCTTCTCGGGAGGACACCAGTCCCTGGACGTGGGCCCCCTTGTCTAGTAGGACTTCATTGTCACTTCATCATATTTGCAAGAACCCCTTTCCAAAAGGGGTCACAGTCACAGGTCACACATCTTTGTGGGGGTCCCTCTGGCCACCCAGGTCAGGGAGCTGGCCCGCCCTTGAGCCCGGTCTCCAGTCTGCGGCTGCAGCTGCTCATGGTCTCACACTCTGGGCTCTGGGCCCTCATGTGGTATGCCCTTGTTTGGGGTCTCCTGGGCCCCCCCGCTGGGCCCTGTTCAGCTGCACCTTTGTGCCACATCAGGGGATGGCAGGACCCCCCACACCAGCCCCAGGCCTTTCATAAGAAGGCTGAGAATTCCTCAGAGCCCCCTCCATGGATCATCTTCTTCACGGGTGATGGTCAAGGTCAACCTTAGGCCAGCCTGTGAACTTCTGGCCTCAGATCCCAAATACCAGCTGAAGACAATGGAGTTTATTTTCCATCGCATCAGAATCTGTCACCAGCCGGTGAGGCCAGTTGAGGAAGGGCAAAGGTTTCATATGGCTTTGGTGAGGACGCCCCGCCCCCATGCCTATGTGGGGTCTCCCTGGTGGCCCTCTGGTGCCCTGGACCCCTCCTCCACCCACTCACCCTCCACTGATGGGGGCCTGTCACTTCCTGTCTGAAGGGAAAATTCCAAGTTCCTTGGGCCACACTGGCAGCTGTGGGCTCCACGCAGCACCCGGGCTGGGACCCACACGCTGCTGGGCTGTCCTTACGTGTCCCTGCTGGCCAGGCCAGGACCCCCGGCAGGGCAGTAGCCTTGGGCACGGTGCTTTGCCCACTTAGCGGTTATCTCCCTGCATCCTGTGGGCCGAGTCCTGCACCACAGCCAGGATGGGGGCAGGCCGGAGCGCCCGGGTGTATTTTTACTTCCAGCCAGTACTTACCCTCAGGGAAGGCGCATGAATCACCCGGCCTGGCAGCGGCCTATCCTCCGGATCCTGCTCTTTCTCCTGCCTGCCCAGGAGGCCAGGGTGCCGGCCGGCCCCCAGCCCACCTTGGGCTCTCCAGGGCCCCAGAAGCAGCTGGAGGCTGTTGACCATCCCAGGGTGGGGAGGGTGGCATCTGGGAGAGCGCAGGGCCCAGCCTTTACGTGGTGGCTTGCCTGGGACCGGGACCCACCCCTCTTCCCCTGCCCCTGCATCCCAGGGCTGTGTGGGGCCTGAGCCCCAGAGGCACTGGCTGGCCGGCACCTCAGGCGTCCCTGCCAGGCTCCCAGGCCCATGTGCGAGCTTCCTGGGGTCTTCCCTCCAGGCGGCCCCTTAGCTGCTGCTATGCAGCCAGAGCCCTGGGTGTGTCTCCTGTGCACTCCCCCCCCAACCCTCCCCCACCCTGGAGGCTGCCATCCCAGTGTGGCCCAGTCTTTAAGGAGTGACTCCATCCAGGGTGGTTGGAAGGTCACCCTCCAAGGGCCCATGGTGTGCCTTCTTGGCTGCAACAGGCACTTCCGGCGCCCACCCTCAGGCCTCACTGAACTGGCACAGTCCTGGTAGCCCCGAAGCCAGAAGGACGCAGTCCTGAGCCTGGGCTCTGCAGAGTCTCCCCTTCCTGTGGGCCCTGGGCCCTGCGGGGGGCGTCACTGGGCCTTGGTGACTTCTGGAGCTGTCTCGCCACCAGGCCCACTGGATGCCAGCAGTCGTCTGGGTCTCGCTGCCAGTCCTATCTCATGAGGGGCTCCCAGCGCAGCATGCTGGGGCTGTTTTTCTGCTGGGGCCCTTTGGCCACCGCTGCCCAAGGCCCAGCTAGCTACCTGGGCCAGCCCATGCGGCGAGCCTCTCGTGCGCTGCTGGCTCGCCAGGAGCCAGATCTGCTCATGTGGGGCTGCTGTCCCTTCGGCCCCAAGTCTACTCAGGCTGTGTCGGGGGTTTGGCCGTTTCTTTAGCTGGGATGGACCCAGGAGGGCAGCCCCTGGAGCTTTGCCTCTCCAAGATGTCCTTCCTGCTCTTGAACTTGGGAATTATTCTTTCTTGGGGTCAGTGGATAGTTAAAACCAGCACAGGCTGCCTCTCTCTCCTCCAGCGAGTCCACCTGTCTGGACAGAAGAAATGCTTCCGAAAACCTTAGTGTCCACATCCCCTACCAGGGCTGCATCTTCTCCTAACTCCTCAGTGGCCACACGTCACCCCTCCTTGACCAAGCAGAGCCCTGGAGGCTCCGTGTTGCACACCACCCACAGGGACTGCACACAGTAGGTGCTCAGCACACAGTGGGTGCTCAGCAAACATTATCACATGTTGGGGAAACACCTGTTTGGAGAGAGAGTGATGTTTCTAGAAACATCAAGTCCTGGAGTCTTGCAGTTGGGGTCGGTGTTGACTTAGCAGGGGAGCCCCAGAAGATGCCAGAAGCATCAGGAGCATGGTCCGCCCTGCAGAGGATCGGGCGTATATGGCTGGTGAGTGATGTGGCTGCCACCCTGAAGGACGCACCAGAAGGAAGAGGGAGCTGCGCTGGAGAGCCTCACACTGGCCCGGAGGGGACATGCTTTCCAGGCAGAACTTGTCCCTGCAGCCCCCGGGGGCACTGGGACATGGGGCTCACACCTCATGAGAGCAAGACAGAGCTGACGGCCCATGGGCTGGCCTTCAAAAGCCCCTGGTGGCCACATTGAGCATAAACCAGAAAGGAGGGCCCCAGCCCACTGGCGCTTGTCCTGGGGTCAGGCTGGTTCTGACCATCGGAACCAGGTGAAAGCTCCCGGGTGAGGTCGCCACGGCACCCCAAGGAGGCTGCCAGGAGCAGGTCTCAGAGGGAGAGGCCTCTTCCTGTCAGATTCCTGCCTCAAACCCTTGTCTGTCTATGCTGGCTGATGGACTTAGTGCCCCTGCAGGGCTGTCAAGGGGGGCGGCTGTCCTGGGACAATGGGGTCAGGGATGACAGGGGCAGAGGAGACAAGGGCAGCCCCTTGTGTGCGCTGGGGCTGGGCTGCCTGTGGGGTCTCAGGATCCACAGGCCGGGCTGGACAGGGTGGGTGACCCTCCTGTGCTTGCCCAGGGGAGCGGGGACCACCAAGGGCCTGTAACCCCATGTCCCTGGCTCTCCCTGCAGCCCCTACCCTGCCCTCCAAACCCCCCGGCGCTGGAGATGAGGCCCCGGCTGCTGCCAGTGTTCTTTGGCGAGGGCATCGAGGTGAGCCCGGAGCCTGCACACGAGATCCGGTGAGTGGGCATGGGCTGTAAGGGGAAGGGCGGGCCCCCCAGGGACTTTGGGCAGGGGCCCGGCTGAGGCTCCGCATGCAGCACCCCCCTCCCCCACGGCTGGTCGCTGTAACGAACCTCACCAGCACCTTGGGGCCCCTTACCTGCTGGGCGTCTCCCAGCGCAATAGGAGCACTCCGAGTTTCTATGTGGCTGAAACCTGGCCCTTTGTCCACCCAGGAGGCAGGCACACACCCAGAGTCCATTCTGCCCACTGTCCTAACTGCCCTTTGAGGCACACTTTTATCCCAGTTCAGGGTCCAGCCTCTCTAGTGTTCTCTAACCTGGCACAGGCCTTCTGTCCTTTGACCTTTTGGCCTTGACCTTTCCGAAGACCCCAGACCATGTGTAAGAGTCCTACAGGGGGCAGGGGGTGGGCATGCCCCATCCTGGGCTCATGCCCGTCCTCCCTCCCCTCCCCAGCTGCAACTCCGAGGTCAAGTACGCCTCTGAGAAGCACTTCCGGGACAACGTCTTCTACGCGCATGTGCCCACGGTGACGGCCTACAGCGAGACGATCGTGGCGGCGCCCGACTGCACGTGGCGCAGCTACCGCAGCCAGCTGACCCTGGAGCCGCGCCCACGCGCCCTGCGCTTCGGGAGCACCACCATCATCTTCCCCAAGCACGCCCGCAGCTCCTTCCGCACCACCCTGCACTGCAGCCTGGGCCGGCCCTGCCGTCGCTTCACGTCCAGCGTGCAGCTGCAGCCGGGCCAGCACCCCGGGGCCCGCGGCCTCGGGCCCTCCGCGCTCTGACGGGGCAGCTGAGGTCCGCAGACCCCAGGGCTGAGCCTGGGTCCGGGCAGGAGGAGGGTGGGGAGGCCCGGAGCCCAGCCTGCTGCCCGGCCGGGGCCGCCTGGTGGACCCTGTACATGGATCAGTGCTATTGGCCCATAAAGCACAAGGCACAGGGTGTGGAGCCTGCAGCCAGGTGGTGGCTGCCCCCAGGGGCAGGCGGAGGAGTCTTGGCTAGGGGACCTGCTGCAGCTCTGCCAGGCCCTGGCCCCACTGTCTGTCCAAGCTGGGGGAAGAGGGACGCTGTCCAGCTTTCCAACGTGTGCAGCTTGGCGCGGAGGGGCTGGGGCTGGGCAAGCCCTGGTGCACGTGGAGACTGGAGGCCGGAAGGACACTGATGCCGGGCCTGGTGCTGGGGATGTATGTGGGGTGGGGGGAGGGGTGCAGCCCCGAACAGACCTTGCCTGAGCTGCTCTAGTGGCCTGTGCCCTGTGTGGAAGACGGGGGCACGGCCCCCCCAGCAAAGGCCTTTGAGCTCCGTGTCCGGCGCCTTACCTGCAAGGCATCCCGCCAACCTCTTCATGCACCGCTTGCAGAGCCGGGACTGACCTCGCAGCCTTCGTGCCAGGGGCTCGGGGAGTGTCTGAGGTCTTGGAAGTGTCCACTGTTTCCTGCCTGAGGCTCCGGCCCAGCCAGTTGGCTTAAAGGCAGACCTGAGGAGTGGGGGGCAGTCACCCACCACCAAACGCAATGGTTCTATGCCTGCCCCTGGCCTGTGGTGTGCCAGGAGAGGAAGACGGGACACACCTGCTCCCCAGGACAAACCAGGTCCCCAGGGCCGGTGGCTCATGGCCCAGTCCTTCCTGGGACAACTGAAGCCGCGAGATGTGTGCAGGACCACTCCCAGGCCTGAACTGACCGTGGGTAGGGGGCCGCCCCATGGGGACCCCGCCCCCCAGGCAGGTCGGAGGCTGGGGTGTCAGCGCCCTCGTGTGGTGATGGGGGAGAGCGCGCTTGGCGCTCATGTCCAGGGGAGGCTAAAGGAATGATATTTTTATGTATCAACCCAGGCGGTGTGGGCTCTCTCTGGAGACGCTTTCTGATTAACAAAGAAATAACTTAAGAATCGATTGATTATCTTAATAGAATGCGTAAATCTGGTGTGTCTGAGACCCTCGGTGGCATGGGGGCGGGGAGAGGTGAGTTAGGCCTTTGTAGGCCCACAGTCCCTCCGCTTGGCTCCTGGGCTCTGAGCCTCGTGCTCTGGCCCCCACAGGACAGCCTCGTGGCACACCCCGCCCCATGCAGGGGCCAGTTAACAAATGCAGAGGCCTGGGGCCCACCCCAGGGCACAGTTCTGGGGACGATTCCCAGGAGGGCCTGGGGTGTGAGTGCAGTTGGGGAGATGGGTTGTGGGGTAGCATCCCTGAGTCGGGCACGTGGGGTGGTGTTTGACCTAGAGGCTTTTGCTGGGGACAGAGCCCTCCCTGGAGGAGGCGGGTCCCAGCAGTGCCACAGTTGGGGTCAGTTGTGGCCTCCTGATGCCCCAACCTTTGCCAGACAGCAAGTAAAGTGATGATAACTAAGGGGCACCTGCTCCAGGAGCTGTTCAGCATCCTGTGGTCTACCCTAGGAGCCTTGCCTGCTGTGTCTCCTTGCGCAGGGGGCTGGGCAAGGCACAGAGAGGCTGATGAGTGAAGACCCTGCCACGAGGGTGTGAGCCCCGAGGCTACACGAAAGGCATGTGGCTTTATTTCCTGCAGCACCTGCAAAATGGGCCTGTGGCCTGAGCTCCCAGGCTGCTGGGATGGTAGGAATTCATGCTGGTGCAGCCCCTGGCTGTCACCACAGGTTCACAGTCACTGTACTCAACTCTAACCCAGCAGCCTGGCTGTCACCCTGCCCCCACAAAAATGTGCCCTCAGCCCCTGGCCTTGACAGGTCCCATCTCCAGGAAGAAGACCCGCAGCCCTGGAGGCTGACCAAGGAAGGCGCTTACTGATGGCCGGCTCTCCACACTTCCCAGTTTACCCGGCGCCTCGACCCTGGGAAGTGGCTGCTGAGAAATGCTGATGAGCAGGCCTGGCCTACCTCCAGGGCTGCAGGGGGCCAGCCCGCCTCAGCTGCCCCAGCTGGCTCAAGGACAGAGCGGCCAGGAGCCCTCCCACCAGCTGCCTGTAGTTAACTCCCAAATTATGCAAACAAGGTTCTCAGGTGCCTGAACACCTGGCACTTTCCTTCCCTCCCTGTCCTTTCCTACCAAGCTCATTTGTCTTTGTTACTGGCCTTGCCCCATCCCCCTCGCACACGGTTGGGGGCTGTCCCTACACAGAAGACTGAGGCAGTGGGTGTCTCCTGCTAGGCCATTGTCCCTGTGTTGCAGAGGGGAACCTGTCTCCGGGACTGTTTCTCCCTATCTATCCTGCACTCTTGCGGGCTGAGGCCACCGATTTCACAAAACCAGCAGAAAGGCCTAGGCCCACACTGAGCCTGCGCCTGCGCAGGCCGGCCCCGCTGAGCCCTTCCTCCCTCCAAGCACTCCCCGCTCCAGGAAGCCATGCTGACTGCTCAGGTTCTCTCACCCAGCCCCAGGCAGGCTCGTCCTGCGCCCACCCTAGAGCCAGGAGGACCAACTGATCTTGCCACGCTGTGGGAGGCAGCTCTCCATGGGCTGGTGGCCCAGACCGTGGTCTATGGCGACCTCCTGGCCAGAGAGGCAGGAAGGGGCCAGGTTCAAGCAAGCATACCCCTCTGACCTTGGGATCCTCGCCCCCCCCCTGCCCCCCTAGTGAGGCTGCAAACCACCTGCATCAGAAACACCTGGGCTGTAAATCACCTGCAAGGAAACCTAGACTGCTTAGTGCAAACAGGTTTCCAGGCCCGCCCTGGACCTAGAGAGTCACCCATATTCCCACGCCCCAGGTGGAGCTCAGGAGCCTGCATTTTAACACCCATTTCCCAATGTCCTAAGGCACAGGGACGCTTCCCAACAGCTGTCCTTCACTTTACAAGTCACCTTCTGATTGCCCTTTTTTTTTTTTTTTTTTTTGAGGTTTTATTTACTTATTTTTAGAGAGAAGATGGAGGGAGAAAGAAAGGGAAACATCAATATGTGGTTGCCTCTTGTGCGTCCCCTACTGGGGACCTGGGCACGTGCCCACACTAGGAATCAAACTGGAGACTGGTTTGCAGGCCAGCGCTCAGCCCATTGGAGCCACTCCAGCCAGGGCTTGTTCTGATTTCCTCCTGATCCTCACACTATCGGTTCGGGTCAACAGCCACGGGGGGCTGGGGTCAGGAGGAGGAAGATTCGGCCTCTGCCTCCAGGGGCTGTGGGTCTCAGTCAAGGGGCTGCCTAGAGTCAGCTGAGACCCAGAGAAAAGGGGGATGGGGAGGGAGGGGCCCTTAGAGGCAGTGGTGCCATGGCAGGGTTTTGGCCTGTGTGGTCCCCAGGGAGATGGGGACGGGTCGAACAATCCCAGCCTCCGTTTGAAAGGTGGGGCTGGGAGAAAACCAAACAAAATAGGGTGGGAGGCACACCCTTCAAGGGGGTGGAGGGCTGGCTGGCTGCAGCTGAAGACAGACCAACTAGGTGGGCCCTCGGAGGGCACCAGGAGGTCCTGAGCTCTCCCTTCGCCCTGAAAACACCCGCATGTCAGGTCCGGGTCCCTGGCCCTGGATGGGGGGGGGGCCCACTTTGTGGCCAGGGAGACGTGGGGTGGGGGGCGGGCAGAAATGCCCAGGATCCTGAGACGTATGCCCCACCCCAGACATGTCACGTCACTCTGGTCTGACCACACACGACTGAGGAAGGACTCCAGGTGGCATCAGCAAGCATGGCCAACACCTGGCATCTGGTGTAGCCAGCGCCGCTAGGCCCTCCCTGGCTTCTAGGTGGAGACACTTGGGCCCTGAGTGGAAACTGGGCCCAGGACCAGCCCCTCTGCTGACCCAACAGTGCCACCTGCCTGTCGACCTCAGTACTGCAGCCTGGGCGCCAGGCTCAGCCCCGTTGGTGGCCCTTGAGGCCAGGCACAGGGAACAGGCGAGCAGACAGGGCTGAGGGCACTCAGAGCATCCCCAAGGTCACACAGAATGTCACCATGAGGCCTGGAAGCCAGGCCACGTGGCTCCAAAGCCTCCTGCCCACTTCACCTCTCAGGCCAAGTCCCCGCTACAGACCACTCCGTTCCACTCCCCTCTCCCTCTGACCTCCCAGGTGCAAGCTTGGAGGCCAGGCAGTGGTGGCGATTTTTTTTTTTTTTTTTAAAGATCTTATTTATTTTTAGAAGGAAAAAGAGGAAGAGAGAGAAACAGTGATCGGTTGCTCTTGCACACCCCCGGCCAGGGACCTGGCCTGCCACCCAGGCTGTGTGCGATCGCACCCAAACCCCGAGCCACATGAAATCAGGTTGGGCAACAGCGATTTTCTCCCTCCTCCAGTGCACCCTGGTTCTCCACTGCCCCCAGATCCTGCGGGGCTGCTGAACGCAAGGCTGAAGTCTGATGTCCAGCTGAGGCCCCCACGCAGCCCTGGAAGGTGATCCCAAGCCAAAGGAACATGGTCCCCTCTGCCGCACTTGCTGGCCTGTTCACGAGCCCACCAGCCCTGCTCTGGGTGTCTGGGGCTGTTTGTCCCTGGGTGGGCTGAGAGGCCAGCACCCCTGGGCTTCCTGAGCCAAGAGGCTGAGGGACAGGGACAGAGTGGACCCCAGGACCCTGGGCTTAGCATGACTTGAGCAAAATGAACCCCTGCTTTGCAGGCTGCCCTGCAGGTTCACCCTTGTGGTCCCTGACCCCCCTCACTTCTCAGCTCCCATAGGCTCCAAGACCCTAGCAGGACTCAGCCCAAGGCGCCGTGTCTCCTGGCCACCTCTCCACAGGACCCTGTACTCCACAGTGCAGGGCTGACCTTTGCTGGGAGATGGGTGACAGAGGTCACAGACACTCTGGGGACTGTGGGGTGGCTGAGAGGTGGCTCTGGGGCAGGACAGCCTTCCTCCCTCTGGGTAAACAGGCAGCCAGCAGGCCCATAGCACATGCCCCCTGCGGCTTTACCCGAGTGCCTTCCCCACGAGCCTCCAACACCCTGGGTAGTCAGGCATGGGGACAAGATGGGTACAGGTGGGCAGCGGGTTCTCCTGAATGCCCTTCCAGGGTTGGGCACCCAATCCCACAGTGGACTGGTCTACCCACGGGACTCAGGACCAGGTGGGTGCCAAGCTGTGGGCAAGATGGAGACAGGCTGGGCAGGAAAGATGGGGAAGGCTCTAGAGGCTGCGGCGCCATCCCATAGGCAGAGGGACATAGGTCCTCATTAGAGAGTCGCAGCCCTACCCCAGGTCCCTGAGGGCGTGAAGTGGGCAGGGCCGTGGCTGCCCCTGACACAGGCTGTTTAGTCCAAACAGACCACCCAAGTGGGTGAGCCGTTCCCTCATCTGCCTTATTGTCAAAGGCAGTGGTGACAGCTTGTCGCCTGATAATGACATGTGGGACGCCCTCGTGGGACACACCGTGGGGTAAATACTCACCTGCAAAGCGTCCCTGTTGGCTGTGTTAGTGGGATGCTCCCTTGCCCCCCATCCCGGGCTGTGATCCCGCCGGCCCTGCCCCCGCCTGCCCTCCTGGTGTCTGGTCCCAGACAGAGAAGCAGCCTCTGTAACCCGAGTATAATTCGCTTTTTAATGAGAACGTGTGTAAATGACAGAACGCCACCGCCGGGCACAGATGACGGTCACAGAACACCCATCAAATGCATCCTGCCCCAGGGAGGGAGGGAGGGCGGGCGAGCGGGCGGTGAGCCGGTGGCCCTGCCCTCGGCCCATGGGCGGGGCCACCAACCGGGGGCCTGCGTGGCTCCCTTGCATGGTAAGCAATCGAAAGCGCAGCAGCAATAATACTGGGTGAGTCCTTCCTTGCGTAAAACATCTGAATTAATTAATTGAAGGTATCAAAAATATACCCTGTAAACCAATACACCATCTACACCGGCCCTTCTTCCCACCGCCGTGGCGACGATGTGCGAGTCCAGTTCCTCCATCCGCTCACCCCGGGCCGCCCCCTGGCCCTTTCGCCTGCCCGTCTGGCCTGACTTGGTTTTCAGCAGTCTTGGTGGCTGGGCCAGCCCGTGGGGACCGGGGCCAGAGCGCGGGGAGCTGGACAGGGACCGTGTCTGCCTGTCCAGAGCGCTAAGCGGAGTGGGGTCAGAGGAAGGGTGCGGGGGCTGCTAGCTCAGTTTCGACTTTGGTTCCAAATGCATTAAGGGGGGAGGCAGTGGCATGGGAGGTGCATGGTCATCCTGCTTTGGGTCCCTGGCCATCCCAGCTTCTAGCGTGTGGCTGCCACATGAGGGCCGTGCCGCCTCCCCGGCCCCTCCCCTCCCGAGCACCAGGTAAACATCCCCTGAGTAAGGTCACTGCGCAAGGCCAGCCGGGGCGGGAGTCCTAGTTAAGGCTTTAGGCAGGCAAGGATGCCGGCTCTGGACGGACAGATGGACAGACGGATGCGCAGGCAGACTCTGGGGCTCCTTCCTCGGCTGGGGAGTCGGCAGTCACCTGTGTCTCGCCCGGCTGCTCGGGATGCTTGTGGGGCCCAGGCGCCGCCCCGCCTCGCTCTGAGGGTCACTCGCTGTCGGAGAGTGTCTCGTACTGCTCGCAGAGCAGCGGCTTGGGCTCCTCGTCCCAGGCGTGATGGGGGCCAGCAAGGGGCCCGCTGCCCGCGGGGAGGCCCGGTGGGGGTGGGGAGGCCATGACGCCTGCCTGTAGCCGCATGATCAGGGGGTTGTAGGGGAACGGTGTGGAACCTGCCAGAAAGACCAAAGAGACACCCACGGGACCGCAGTGAGCCGGGCAGCCCCTCAGGCCCACCCACCCACCATACCAGCCTTTGGCCTGGGGGTCTGGCAGCTTCCCCACCCTGCCGAGCTCCTGGAATATTTCTAACTGCCACTCTCCCTGCTTCGGCCCCTCATGCCCCAGCCACCTGTCCCCTGGCTGGACCAGCAGGCGCCTCCTCCCGGTCCCCGCCCTGCCCTTTGGATCTGCTCTACAGCCAACAGCCCTCATGAGCTCACACCGCCCACACTGCTCCCTGCTCAAGCCCCAGGGCCTCCCCCTCACTCCTGGAGAAAACCTGGGCCCAGCAGCCCGCCAAGCCTGCAGGGCCTGCCACCCTCTCCCCCTCAACTTCCCAAATCCTCCCTTCTCTCTGTTGAGACCAGAGGCTGGGCTCCCTGGACAGTGCTCCCCATCACAACTTTCCCTCCACCTGGGCCCCTTCTAGAAGCTTCCCAACAGCCTGAGCAGTTGTGCAGAGCAGGCAGCTGCAGCACCCACCTGCAGACGAGGGCCGGTCCTCCCACACGCGGCTGGTCAGCGGGGTCCGGCGGCTGCAGTCGCCTTCCGAGTGCACTGAGGACACGGAGGACGGCCGGTCCCCTGATGCCAGGCCCGGAGCTGGGGACTTGGCTTTTCGGCTGCCAGGTCTGCCAGAGACTTTGGCCTTCCCACCACCACCTGCGGGAGACACACGGGAGGCCACGTTTGACGGCCGGTGCAGCGCACACACCGCGGGGTCAGGGGGATGGTGGCAGCTCGGCCGGACCAGCCAGGAGCCTGGGCCTCAGAGGGAGCTTCTCCTGGGGGGTGGGCTGATCATCTGCAAAGCCCTCGGGCTGCCCTGTGGCCCCCTCCCCACCCAGCAGCCGACGGAGAACCTGAACATGACCGCTGCCCCAGGACCGCACGGAACCTGGCCGATAGCAGCTTCCGAGCAGAGAAGCCAGAAGCCCTGAGGCCAGGCCTGGGCTTCCATCAAGTCTAGAGACTTTCTGAGGCCACAGGGTCCAGGTCAGACGAACAGGCCTGAGCGCTCCGCCCGGCCCTTCCTCTGACACATGGAGTGTGACCGGGCGCGGGGAGCTGGGCCTGAGAGTGGGGCTGGCGCAGACTCCCGTCTCCTCCCACCAGCCTGAGGGCTGGCAGTGGACACGCACGGTGGCCCCACAGGCCTGTCACCTGTGGGCCCAGGGTCCCTGCAACCCACCCAGAGTGGGTGGGTCCTCACTGCAGCCTGACCCCCCTACAGAGACACGCAAACAGGCCAGGCCAGGGCCCCCCTGTGTCTGGCGGGGAGGAAGGCAGGCAGGGCTCGGGCGGCAGGGCGAGTGTTTCTACAAAAGCAGCAGCTCCTTTGGGCACAGTGGCCGAGGGGGGGCCGGGCAGCGTGGACACGCGGGGGGGTGCCCGCCCAGCGAGGAGATTAGCTGACTCCAGACCCACGTCAAACACGCACAAAAATAGTCAGAAGCTCCAAAGCTGGAGGGGATCGGTGAGAGGAACTCGAGGCAGGAGGGTTAATGACACTGGGGGGGGGGCGCGCAGG
>PVKU01008749.1:0-45377 GCA_004027475.1 Anoura caudifer | reverse complement strand
TTGGCGCCGAGCGGGGGCTCCTCCCACTGATCATATTTACCCATGAGCGCCTTTCTAATAATGGCCTCCAGCCCCATGTTGGTGCTGGCATGCTCCTGCGCCGCCTGGCTTCGGCAGGTCATGAGGCCTGGGAGAGACACACACACACACACGGGGCCGAGGGACAGCGGAGAGGGCAGCGGGGGAGAGAGGGAAGAGAGAATACACAGTGAGCACATTTCGGCAAAGCAACACGGTCCTCATCCCTGCCCCTCAGCCTGCCTGCCTGCCTGCTCGCGGGGGTGCTGGGGGTAGGGCCCGGGGAAGCCGAGGGCGTTCCCTGGGTGGGGGCGGGCGGTGGGGCTGGGGAGGCTAGGCGACACCCCCAGCCCCCTTTCTGCTCTGCCCTCTGGGAAATCAGAGACCCCTTTCTGCCCCTTCGTCCCAGCTGCAGCTACATCTGTTCTTAAAATTCCAAGTGGCCTGAAGAAGAGGGGAGTGGAGGGCTGCCCTGCTGGGGGAAGGGGCCACTGGGAAACGAGGCCAAGCTGCCCGAGCTCAGCACTGGGTGTGGAGTGGGGGTGGCAGGGGGTTGGAAAGGCGACTCTGGGGAGGAAGTGGCCAGATGCTGCCCCGCCCATGAGGCCTGGCACCCTCAGCCCCCTGTCTGCCCGCCCCCAGCGGGGCTTAACTCCCCCCACCCTGAGCCACGAGGAGAGAAAGGTGCAGAGACGGATGGTGAGGTCGTAGCCATGCAGTTACGGTGCGTGCGGGGGACAGGGCAGAGCTAGAGACAATTGCGTGACCGCCCCGGCCTGGCCACCCGGTCACAGAGTGGTCGGATCCACGCACAGGTCCCAGACTGACCCTTCCCCGGATGCCCTCTTCGAAGTCACGCTATGTGACCCTCCTTTTCCACGGACCTGATTTCCTGTCCCTTCCTTTTTGTCTTGTGACCCATTCTAGGGACTTTTGCAAACCCTGGGGAATGTGTCTCTTTGTAGCGGAAGCAGATGATGCCGGAGGAGCCCCGAGCCCACTCCACCGGCCGTTGGGTGGCGTCACTGTGAACCGTGAGCCCTCCACTCTGAGGGAACAGGGCACCGACACCGAGTGGGCATAGCGTGCGCCCCTCCCACCCCCACTCGTCTGCTGGCAAGACAGGGGGCGACCGTGGGCGCCACAGGGCAGCTGTCAGTGCCCTGTCTCCGCAGCAATGGACTGGCAACTACAGTTTCTCTTCCTTTTGCATCCTCTCCAACCTTTTGGCTGTGTTCTGGCCACATTCATCAGCACTTACACGCGCGCGCGCGCGCACACACACACACACACACACACACACACGCCGTGTCCCCAAGAAAAAGCAAAATCCCCAGCAGGGGTGAGGGCTGGCAAACAATGTATTTACAACCCACCACACTAAGAAAATGCAGGGCAAGTGGGAAGTGACCCGAGGGACCAGGGACGTGATGGTGTCTGGTCAGAACCGGGTCTCGGCAAGCACAGGCGACCCCGAGCCCCTGCCACCGCCCCCCCGCCAGGCCTTGGCCTGAGGGCCGGCAAGACGCCTGCCCATCTCCAGCCGCAGATGCCAGGCCTGAGGCTAGGCCTGAGCAGCAGAGCCCAGAGTCTGGGGGAAGTCTTTTGTGGGGACCGAACAGCTTTACAAACAAAGGTCGATGCTAACTCACACACACATTTTTGCACAAACCTCACTGTGCCCTTGGCGCAAGTTTCTGCAGACACGTGCCCCTGCGTGTCTGGCTGCCTGCATCAAGATTTGGAATGTTCCGTGAACACTCATTTCTAACCACTGTGCTGTTTTGGACACATTGGCTGAGGCTTGAGGATCCCCCAGTGCCTCTGGGTAGACAGACGCAACCCAATCGGGACCCCTACACGGAGCCCTGATAAATCCCCGGCCCCAGGGATGACATGGTGGTCCTCAGCATGTGTCCCCAGCTCCCTCTGGCCTCAACCTCCCGCAGAAGGACCAGAGCACAGGGGCAATGGGGCGGCAGATGCCTCAGCTCCTCTACCACACAGCGGGGCCCCCACGGCAGGGCCCCCACCAGACTTGGTGGCGCCCGAGTCCTTCCCCACAGGGACACACAGAGGGGCCCCGTACTGGAAGGCCCCCCCAAGTCCAAAATATCACACAAGGCTTAAGTTCTAGCTTAAAAACGGTGTGAACTGTGGCCCCAGCTCCGTAGCAGTGTTGCTTCTGCCGCACCCTGCCTGGAATTGTCACTGGAAGTTGACACTCTAACTGTAAACAACGCCCATGTGGACCCTGTGGGACGCCGAGCACCCTAAACAAGGGCCCACTCCCCGCCCATACGCCCCAGTACCCACCCGAGACGCAGCCGGCGGGTTGGGCAGGTTCCCCGGTAGCTGCGCGAGCGTTTACTACAGCGCGAGACGCACTGGGGCCTTGGCATCAACTCCAAGCGGAGACCCCGTGCACCCAGCCTCGCTGCCCCGCTGCATGTTTGGTTCAGGCCAGAGGAGGGGACACACTGGAACTAAGACAGGCCCCCCAGGGTCCTTCCAGCCTGATCTCCGCAGGGCACAGCTGTGCCGAGGAAGGCGTGGGGGAGGGGGCTATGTGGCTGGGGCCAGACACTTACCTGTTCCGGTGATGGCAGGCATGTTGAAGATTTCCGTCCCGGGCTGGCCGATACCTGGGGTGGGGATGACACGGGATGGGTGAGCCCTGCAGCCAGCAAGTCCTAGGGAACCCTCCTCTCTCACCCATCTGGTCCAGGCCCAACAGGGAGCTGGTCCAGTACGGATGGGTTCTCACTGGGGTGGGGCCCTGGGCTCTTGCTAACCAGTGCACTTGGACGGCCAGCCTGCCAACCTGGCATTGAACTTGGTGAGGCTCTGGAGGTACCGGCCTGGCCAGTGACCCTCTGTAGGGTTTCCAGTCTAGTCCCCGGAGGAGAAATGCCCCCACAGCACCGCCCCCCGGTAAGGCTTCCTGTCCTTTGTCCTCCTGAGCTCTGCTCTGTACTGGGCGCCGTGCCCGGGCAGTGGGGCTTGGCTGCGGTGTACTGCCTTAACCGAGAATGTGGGGGAAGTCACAGACAGGACGAGCACCGTGGACGGGGGACACACAGGGCCCCTGCAGGGCTCTGACCCCGACCCCTGGTGGCCGTGTGGGGCTGAGCCCAGACCTGCCCCTGCACCCACACAGCCCCTGCCCCTGTGTGCAGGCTGTTCTAGCTCCCACATGGTGGGCCGCCAAGTGCCTGCCAACAGCACCTGAACGTGGGGTGGAGGGCCCTGGGGGGCCCGCAGATCCGCCTGACCCTGGACAGTCCCTCCCCTGTCTGGCCAGCTCCTAGCCCCTCGGCGGCTCCTTACTGTATTCGGGCTCATTGCGGTTGTGGGTGCTCAGCTTCTTGTTGATCTCCTGTTTCTTAGACTTGACCATGGCCGAGTTGCTCTCGGTCAACTTGCTGAAGAAGGCCGGTGGCTGGCTGGTGTTGCCTGGAGACTTGGAGCCCATCCTGCTGCGAGAATGGGACACCCAGGTCAGTTCTCCTACTTGCTGAGCTTGCACACCTTTGACGACAGGGCGCTCACCACCTGAACTGCCTCAGAAACCTGAAACCAAGCTTCTCCCACTCCCCAGGTTGGGTGGTGCTGCATTCTACCCCTTAGGGAACCCCATGTCCTCTAGTCGTCTCTGCAAGCCCTCCTATCCCCAGGCTCGGGGGATCTCTGCAGAGCCCCAACTGCTCAGGTGGGCCACACCTGTCTACTTGCAGCAGCCCGACCTGCCACACACACCTGCAAAGGTCCCCGGGCACCGAGTGGGCTCAGAGCAAGGCCTTCCCGAAGCCCAGCCGGCCTGCCTTTTTCTCCATCTCCAGCCCACCCTGAACCCCAACTGGGTCCATCCAGCACATTCAGCTCCTTTCTCAGAGTCCCCCACGTGCCACCCCCGGGACCTGGCCTGAGCTGAGACACCAGCCCAGGGCATGGGAAGCTGCCGCTAAGGTCCCCCAGGCTTGACATTCACTGAGTAGGTCTGAGGAGCCCCAGCTGTGCACTGGAGCCTTCGTCAGCCCCCGAGGCCACGGTGGGCAAGGGGCTGAGCCTGAAGCAAACCCAGGGTGAGGGGTGCTGAGGCACCTGGGCTCCACCTGCTCCCCGTCCCGGTATAGCAGTGGGTACATGGCGCTGCGGGGGTGCCCGGGCTCTGCCCCACCCTCTGGTGGGGACACAGGTTCAACGCCGTCCTCACCACCGCCCAGGGATGATGTCTTGCTCGGCTCTGGAGACCTGGGTGGAGGAAGGGTCCCAGCTGTGGTCAGAGGTCAGCACTCTACCTCCCACCCTGAGAGGGACGCGGCCCTCTCTCCATGCCCCTCCGAGCCTGCCTCACTCTGAACCAGGCTTTGGCGCACTCTCCCTGGAGGGTGAGAGGGTAGCTGTTTCAGGGGATGGGGCCGCCTGTGATCTCTGCTACATCTTCTTTTTTAGAAACGTGAAGCCACCCTTTGCGCAGGGACCGCACGAGCAGGCTGTGGGCTGGAGCTGGCCCATGGACGCCAGTCTGGAGACCCCTCCTGCCCCACCTCCCCGGTAGCCCACTGTTCCCACAGACATCCTGCAGTCTTCCGGTCCCCGGGATGGCTCCTTCCCCAGAGCTGGGGACCATCCTTTGTCTCGCCAACCCGCACATTCCCCAGGGGCGTGTGAGTGTGTGCACGCTGGGAGGCCGCTCTCAAATCACCAGGCTCTGGTTCAAATCCCAGCTCTGCCGCTTACTGGCCATGCCTCTGTGGGCAAGCGAAGGCACTTCCTGCACCTGAGTTTCTTCATCTGTGAGATGGGGGCAGGGCTGCCTACACTCCCTGGGGCTGCACCAGGAAGCCTGAGTAATGTGGGCCAGAAGCTTAGCGTGGTGCCTGGGACCCTTGGGTGCCAGCTGTTACCTATCAGCCATGACCCTCAGCAAACCTCCCTCTCCCCCAGCCTTGTTTCTCGTCTGCACACTGGTGTCAGGAGGCAGATGCCTGACAGAGGCCTCCTAGTGACTGGCTGACAGGGGCACCCATACCCCGTGCTCACCTCTTGCCCCCTTCGCTGTGGGGGGAGCCACGGGCAGTGGCGCCGTGGTCTGGGGGAGGGAGGTAGAGGTCGCTGGGGGGCCGGCGGAGGTCCAGGACAGGGCAGCTGGCTCCCGGGAAGGAGTACAGGGGGGCGGGGAGGGGCGTATTGAGCTGCTGCGGGTGGTGCCTCGTGTAGTCCTGTGTGATGACCTCCTGTAGGGGTGGGGGGGGCAGGGTGCAGAGTCAGGCAGCCGCCAGCCACACGGCCAGGACCGTCCAGGGGCAGGGGCTGGACTGCGCAGAAGATGGAGCCCAGGTCGGGCCCAGCAGCCCAGTGGGTGAGACGCAGAGCTTGAGCTCATGCTGCAGCTTCCGCTGGAGGAGGTATGGCTATAGCATGTGACATTGAGGCATGGGGACCCCCAGGCCGTACCACTGGGACTCAGGTCACCCACCAGACCGAGGGGCTGTGTGTGGCCGCCCCCTTGCCCCCCACCCTGAGGTCTGGTCCCACCCCAGATGCAAAGGTGAGGAGGAAGGGTGCAGTTACGGGAAGGGGGGGTAGTTACACTGATATGCTGAGCCAGGGTGACCACCCGCTGGTGACCTTTGACCCCTGGGGTAGCCTGGAGCAGCGGGCTGGAGGAGGGCTGGCTCTCTGGCAGCGGCCGAAGGTGCGGAAGGTGCATGGCCTCCCCAATGAGCTTCGCAGAGCCTGCGGGCCGAGCAGAGCCGGTCAGGGGGTGGGGCAGGCGAGGCATGTGCCTGGGGCCTCTGCCTCTGGGCACTTCCAACTCCCCGTCTGTGTGATGGGATGACAGTCCCTGTCTCACAGGGCTGTGGTCAGCGGGCCTTCATGGGGACAAGGGCACCGGGCAAGGGCTACCTGGCTGCTTGTGCCGCAGGTCCCCCTCCAGGTGGCCCTTGTCGAGCTCCTCAAGGTGCTTGGGGAGCCCCTTGTCGTGGGCGAGGCTGGGTGAGCTCACAGGACTGATGGGCTCCACCCCATCGGGGCTGTAGCTGCTGCCATGGTAGCCTGCAGCAAGGCAAGGCCAAGGGTCAGGCCTGGCCCGGACTTGAGGCTGACCGCCCCTCCTGGCCCCTCTCCCCTGCCCTCCCACACGGGCCGGGCCCCCAGGCCGCAGCTGGGCACGTGGACGAATGGAGAGGGGGTGAGCTGGAGCAGAGGCTGCTGGCTGGCCAGGACTGGGTGCACGGAGGGAGGAGGGAGAGAGGACAGCAGAGAGAGGCAGAGGGAGACAAAATGAGAGAGAGAGAGGCACAGGCCAACAGGGTGCGGCCCAGGGAGACAGAGGGAGAGAAACGCGACCAGGACACAGAGAGGGAGCGAGGGCGGAGGCCAGAGTGGGGGTGTCTCTGGGGAAGGATGTGTGGGCTGGAGGGAGCCACAGCAGGGGGCTGTGGCAGGGAGTGACACTCAAGGCCCAGGGGCCCCACAGCCAGCAAAGAGGAAGCCCAGGCTGGGGCTGCAGGTGGGCAGCAGGGAGCGGAGGACTCCCCTTCCCCCGGACACGGGGTGGTATGCCAGGGTGCCCCCCCAGGGCTCCCTCGCAGCCTGGGCAGGACACAGGGGTCAGGGTCAGGCCCCCAGCTCCTCCTGGCAGGTGGATGCTCTGCTCCCTGCCCTGCCCCATCTTCCTCGGAGAACCTCCAAAGCCAACTCCTCCATCCGTACGTGGCAGCAGGCAGGCTGAGCCCGAGCCCCCCAGGCAGCCCACTCCCTGCTCCCCAGACAAAGGCGCAAAGGGGCAATGGAGGCGCAGGAGGAGTCAAAATCACAGATCCGTTCATTTCAGGAAAAAAAGCAAAAATAAAAAAAATTATGACAAAATGATGTGCAAATGATGGGGTGCCTCCACATCGGAGGGGGGGCGGCAGCCTGCGGGACCACCAGAGCGTGCAATCGACAAAGAGCGGTCTAAAAACCAAACACCAAAACCAACGAAAAGGGGGAGAGGACGAAAAGCAGAGATCTGCAAACATCTGCGGGCCACAGATGGGGCGGGCGGCGGCGGCCGGAGTCTTACCATCGCGAGTGGAGTCAGCAGCCAGCGAACCTCCTTCTCGCGGCCCTTTATCGGGAGCAATTTGACGCATGATTATCGCGTCTATGAAGGTGGCCGCTGTCAGGATGGTCTTACCCAGAGAACGGAGCTCCAGTTCCTGGATGGGAAAGGGTTTACTTTGAGTCTTTTCCCGGTGCAGGTCCGCAGCCGAGGTGGGCGGTGCCGGTGGGTCCGGGCTGGCGTGGTGGGGTGCGAGGCTCTTCACCGGGGCGCGGGTGATGGCCGAGTGGCTGGAGATGGGGGGTGCCAGGGCCCGGGGCTCAGAGCCCTTGCCCGGGGAGGAGGCGGCGGGCTCCAGCCCCGCACGGGCAGGGGGCTTGGAGAGGAAGGTGTGGCCGGCGTCCCCCCGGGGCCTCTCTGGCCGGCTGAGCCTCTGGGTCTCCTTGGGCAGCAGGACCGGCTCCATAAGGGTGGGGTAGACCCCGTCCAGGGCACTGCCCAGCGGGCAGTGGGTGGCGGGCGGGAATGTGGCGGCTGGGCGGACAGGCGAGGAGGTGGAGGTGGACCTGGAGAAGGAGAGAGGGGTTAAGGCGGCTGTGGGGCCTGCAGCCACTCCTCCTACCCCGGCGGGGGCTCACTGTCCGGGAAGAGCCGCTGCACAGCCCACTGCTCCCAGAAAACACCACCCCCTGAGGTTGGCCTGCAGCGCCCTGAGGGCGTGACCGCCCCTACCCAGCCTGTCCCCATCATTCATCCCATCATTCATCCCTACCATCATTCCAAAACTTTTCGTTGAGCACCTACTACTCGTCAGGGACACAAAAATGAACTGAACAGACAAAAGCACCTCATGTTCTAGTTGAGATGACAGACTTTAGACATGCAAACAGCAGGCAAATTAAACCCCCATCGGAGTGTGGCAACCACCAGAAGGCAGCCAGTTGGGTGAAGGGAGAGGGGAGTCCGGGGCCGCTCAGGCCACAGCTTCAGGGAAACGGTGCTGTCCTTCATCGTGACGGGAATCGTGGGGGAGGGGTCCGATTCAGAGCAGCCCGTGGGGAGGCCCCCACATGAATGGAAACTTAACTTCAGCTGCACCTCAGCAGGTTTTCCCCAGGCCTCCTTCCCCTACTTAAGCAGCTCTGCCTGTAGTCCTTGGGGTACCTGTCACCAGAGGGGGCTTGGGCCCCTTGTGAGAGGAATGGGCTCCGGGGGGACTCTCCTGTCTTAAGGAAACCTCTGGCTGTGATGCAGGCAAGAGGGAGCCCATCTCAGGCTCTCAGGGCCCCGGTGAATCACGGGCAGGGCTGGCGTCTCTGCTCGCAGCCCCCACTGTCTCCTCCTCTCCACACCTGCCCCCCCGAACCAACCGCCGCCCACCTACTCCTCCACCCACCCAGACAGACCATCACCCATCACCCCACCTCCTCGTCCACCCATCCACTCGTCCATCCAACCACCTGCTCACCTGTTGTATCCACATACTTACCCACTCACAATCCCCATCCACCCCTCCTCTCCTGAGCTCACCTCTGCCTACCCTCCCGTTGTCTCTGCATCCAACTCCCCGCCTCCCATCCCTCTGCCACCCCCATCTACCTACTGGCTTCCCCACCCATCGCCACCCTCATCTGTCTCCAACCCATGGGTCCACCTGGGTACCTGCCACCTACATCTGCCCACCCAGCAGTCCCCACCCTGTGCCAACCTGGCCCACCTCAGGACCGTGGGCGTGCCGGGCTCCGAGGGGCTGAGGCCCTTCATGCCCGTGTTGTGCAGCACGCTGGGCCTCTGCTGGATGGCATCCTGGGTCCGGGGTGAGATGGGCGAGTGCTGGAGGGAGTGGGAGTGGGAGGCGGGGCGGCTGCTGCTGCTGCTGCCACCGCCACCACCGCTGCTCTGCTCAGTACCTGGTGGTGACGGGCAGTGGTGTCAGAGGGGCTGGCCCCCCTCAGCCTGCAGGGACCCCCATTGGAGGGGCTGGGGCAGGTGTGGGGGGCATGTCTCTGTTGCCTACCAGGTCTCCAGATGGGCGCATGCTCCACTGTTGCGGTGGTTGTGAGGACAGGCTTCTCCCGCTCCCGCTCCCGCTCGCGGTCCCGCTCCCGCTCCCGCTCCCGCTCGGATGAGGACGCGGAGGTGGGTTTTGACAAATGAGTGGGGCCTCCTAGAAACCACAAGGCCCTCGACTCAGCCAGGGTCCGGGAAGGGCTGGGTCTGCCCAGGGGCAGTGGGGGCGCAGGGAGGACAAGGGCTGTGCCCCTCTCTGCAGCCCCAGGCCTCAGTCTGGCCCAGCCGTGACTCGGGATGGGGGAAGGTGTCACCTGGGGAGAGCGGGGAGCTGCTGAGCCGGCTGCTGAAGTGCTGGGGTGCGGTGGGGAGGTAGGCCAGGCGGTCCATGGCGGTGGCTGGCGTGCCTGGTGTCGGGGGCACCAGCACAGGCAGGTGTGGCACTTGGGACAGGTCGATGATGCCTGTGGGTGGCAGTGGGGTGGGGTTGCCGCCACAGGGAGTGAGGGACAGCTGCTGGCTGGACCACCCCGCTGGCGGAGCTCCCACGCCCTCCCCTGAACACTCACCCCGAGCATTCCCCCTCCCCGGGTCCCAGTGCTGCGCTGTGGGTCCCCTTTTCTGAGCATCGGGCCCTCCCAGCCCCACCTCCCTGCAGCTCCCAAGTCCGAAAACTGAGAAGTGGCTGTGCCCTGCTTGCTTCAGCCTCGATTCATTATGTTCAGTCCCCACCTTGCTGGACACGTCTGATGGGACCAGTTTTCCCACCTGGACTCTAACTAGTACTCGGGCATTCTGGGGGCCTGTCCGGAGAATGACTTCAAGGGAACCAGAGATCCCCAAAGGCTCACGTTCTGATCTTTTTTTTTCTGTACAAACTCCCAGGGCTGCGCACGCAGGAATGCCCCCGTGTGCATGTGCATCCAGGGCGCACACAGCTCTTGGCCGCCGCCTGGGCACGCAACTCTCGAGCACCAGCCAGGCCTGCGTGTGCTCTTGGGGTGGCCATGCCACCCAGACCCCCCGAGACGACCACTCTCTCAGTGCCTCCACAGGGCGCCCTACACCCACGGGACTCTCCTGTGCGCCCAGCGCCACCCACCTCGTGGGCCGGCGGCATAGTTGAGCGCCAACGAGGACTCGCGGGGAGACAGGCCCCGCAGCATGTCGGCGCGCTGGGCCATGGCGCTGGCCGCATTGTGGTGCATCTGCTGCGAGGTGATGTAGTCGTTGATGATTGTCTGGCGGTTCTCCAGGGCCGCCGTGTCAGGGTAGCCGCGGATGAGGTACGGCGGGTACAGGTGAGGGTAGGTGGGGTTGGGGGCCAGGTGCCGGGGCAGGTAATAGGCAGCGGCTGCTGGGAGAGGGGAGCAGGGTCAGAAGGTGTTGGCCCACCTGTCCTCGAGGCCCCCGACAGCGTCTAACAGCAGCTCCCAAAACACCCAAGACAGAATCGCGGCCTCTAAGTAGAAGACGCTCCCTGAAACACAGGGGAGCCCTCGTCGACAGGGCTTGTTGGACTGAGGTTCTCCCAAACACAGGACCTCCGAAATGTGGGCCATAGAGATACCGAGGGGACACACCCTCCACAAAGATTTTCAGGTCATGTCCTTCTGGGGAACCCCACACTCAAGCCCTCCTGAGAAGCGTTTGCCATTTTAAAGGCCCCCAGGAGAAGAAAACCACGGACAGAGATTCAACTCAGCACATTCCTCGTATGCCTCTGAGAAATCCCAGACAACTGGTTCGCATGGCTGCACTGCTGCATCTCCCCAGCTCTAGGCCTCGGTTTCCCCAAACAGCAGAGCCCAGTTGATGAAAGAGGAACCCTGGGGCCACCCTGATGAAGCCCCCAACCCCGTGCCTCGGGGTCCTACGGGCCCAGGATGGTCACCTGCATCCAGAGGAACCCCGCGGGGGATGGAGGTGGGGTCGAAGGCCAGCGGGATGTGGCCGCGGTACAGGTCCACGCCACTCACGCCCCGGAGAAGGTGCTCATAGGGCGAGATGGGGTGGGGGTGGTGCTCAGGCACGGCGCTATGCGGGGACTTGGCGATCTCTCGGGGCGTCGACGTCAGCTTGCGATCCTGGGACGCCTTGCTGGACGAGAGGCTGCCTGTGGAAGGGTGGGGTAGGGCTGGCACCGGCCTCTGCGAGCGGGGCCCCCGCTGCAGCGCCAGGGCCACTGAGGCTGGGCAGCTGCTGGGTCTCTGGGGTCCCGGGATCAGGTGTCTCTATTCAACTGCTCATCTGCCTCTTGGTTCTTTCTTTCTTTTTTAAAAAAATCATTTACTCATTTGCTTCTGCTTTTTTTTCAACTTCTTAAAAAGAAAGTCATTTGTTCCTTTGGTTTAATTCACTCATTCATTCATTCAATAAAAAAATACTTCTGGAGCCCCTACTGCTTGCCAAGCAGTGTCCTGAGAGCTGGGGATCCGCAGGGCACGCGGCCGACAGAGCTCTACCTCCGTGGAGCGGACTCAGAGCAGAGACAGGTGACAGAGTCACCAGGTAAGAACCTCAGAGTAAGCACAGCTCTGAAGAAACAGAAAACATGGATGGATGTCACTGCAATGGGAGGAGGGATGTTTGGTCCTAAGAAGCCTCCCTGGGGATGGGACTTTGGGGCAGACCTGAAGGATGACAAGCTGGTTAGGAAAACACAGAGAAGAGGCCCGTCTGGCTGGGCCTGGGGCAGAGGGAGGGGCCTGGCTCAGTGGGGGGGCTGAGGGCTCCCCCAGGCCATGGTGGGAAAAGGCCAGTTTACCTCCTGAGTGCAGTGAGAAGTCGCTGGAAACACTTAAGCCAGAGGGATCATTCAACGTAAGTTTTTCAAAAAAGTATCTGGCTGCCATTTGAGAAGCAGGTTATAGCCCGACAGGAAGGAGGGGAGTCAGGGTGCGGAGAGCCAGGTGGGAAAGGGTGTTGGTCTGGGCGGGGGCGGGGCGACAGTCCTGAGCAGGATTCAGAGGCAGAACCCACAGGTCTGGCAGATGGTAGGGAGGTGGCGGCCCACGACGCCCCCCGTCTGACTGAGCTAGGACTGGACAGTGAGGCAGGGCCCCACCCCTCAACCCGCCCTCTGGGCTCTCACGCCACGCACGGCACCCGCACCGTGCCCCATGTACCCACACTCCTCACCCCACACCCAGCCCCCAGCCCCACTCCCACGCCCCACATACCCTCCTGAAGGCGCGGGGTGGGCTCCCGCGTGGTCACGGGCGAGCCTCGGGGTAGGTGGCTGCTGAAGGGTGCCCCGTGGTCCTCATAGGCCAGAGGGCTCTGCCGCGGCTTGCCCAGCTCCGGCACAATGACTGGGGCACCCCGGGTGATGGAGCCCCCCGAGCCGCCGGCCGCCGCCGGCCGGCTCTTCAGGCTGTCCTCATAGCAGGCACGCTCCAGCGCCCGCGCGTCCGCCATCACGTCCAGCGGATGCAGGGGCGGGAAGGTGCGGCCAGGGCTGCCGATGATGGAGCGCACGTCATGCTTCTTGGAGCCGGCAGAGGGCGCGCCGCTGTCATACTTGAGCGGGGTGCCCTGCATGGGGCAATGGGGTGTGAGCGCTAGTCTCCGAACTCTTTGGGCCTGGGCTGCTCTGCCACAGAATGGGGAGCCACGCCCCACACCGGAGGGTAAGGTCCCAGAGGAGCCTGCCCTGCCCTGGCCAATGGCCCCCAGAGCCACCTGGGGGCGGGGCTGCAGGAGGTCAGGGGTCAGCCCTTCCTGGAGTGAATGAGGTTTGATGGAGCAAGGGTCGACACCTCACCAGGGCAAACCCCTTCCTCCCCTCAGTCTGGGGCCCTCTGCGCACCCACGGCTGAGCCAGGAGTTTCAGCGGCCAATTCTGGCCCCACCGCCCAGGGCTTCAGGCTGGGAGGGCAGGGCTGAGGGTCACATTTGCTCTCTGGCCAGGAAGGGCAGCTGAAGACACAGGGGTCACGGCCCAGCCCCGCCTCCTGGGGGAAGGCCCTGGCCTATGTGGACAGGCTGGGGAAGCCCTGGGGAAAGAGGGCCCTGCGTCTTCACAAGCGACATGATGCTGTGTTTACTCAGAGCTGTTAAAATTACTTTCCTAAGAAGGGAAAATGCCCTCCCTGTAAAGAGAACATCTAGAGTCAGACCGGCTCCCCCACTGGCTGTATGATGGACTCCTGCCAATGGCCCCACAAGTGTCCAGAGGCTGAGAGCCGCACTGTCCCCTGCTTCCCCCTGGAGGCCCTGCCTTCCTCGTCACAGCAGGCACCTGTGACTGCAGGAAGGGACCGTGGCCTATCGTGGTCCTCACTGACCAGCTCCTCCCAGTTGAACTGATGTTCCACCATGAGGCGGGGGCCTCTGGTGGGTGGACACCACAAAGCAAAGATGCTGCAGATTTGGGGGCAGCCGGACTTGACAGTCACCGCAGCCATGTACTTGCTGCTTTGTGAACTTGCACAGGCCACCTGACCTCCCTGAACTTGTGAGGATGGTAAGAGGGTCCCTCAGAGCGCAGACAGGAGGGCTGAACAAGCCATGAGGCTGCATTCGTGGCAGCCCCCAGCCCATGGGGTGGACCCTGCAGGGCAGCATGTTTAGCTCCCGGGCCCCGGCAAGCAGCTTGGCCTCTCCGGGCCCAAAACCCATCCCTGGAGACTGGGGGTCTGGGGCAGGAACCTCAAGGCTGGAAAGGCACCAATGGGGTCGCGGCTGTAAGCCCTCAGCCTGGCACCCAAAAGGCACAGTCCTGTGCCCAGCAAGTAGCATCTGCGTGACCTTGGGGCTCAGTGTCCCTGTTCGCAGAGGCCAGGGCAGGCAGGGCCTGCAGCCACCCCCAGGCCCAGCCCAGCAGCGCCGTGCCCGTACCTGCGTGATGGAGCCCTCCTTGAGCGGCCGTGGGGCCAGAGGAAGCTCTGGTGTGCGACGCAGCTCCTCCCGTGGGATCTCGTGGATGGAGCGGCCGGCCTCCTTCACCGTCGCCACCAGGCCCTCATGGGCCGGCTTTAGCTTCAGGGGGCCCAGGGCCTCCAAGGGCCGGGCCTTGTAGGCCTCGGCCAGGTCCCGCGGGGGCGGCGGGGGCGGCGGAGTGCCCTCCAGCTTCAGCAGCTTGGCCTCCCGACGCAGGTAGTCTTCCTGGGCCTCCACGTAAGACCGTGGGATCCCTGCCGGCAGGACAGGGCACTGGCCTCACCCTGTTCCAGCCCCCACACCCCATCTATCCTGACCTGGCCCCCCACACACACAGAGGGGCTCTGATCTCTCTGAGCCCCAATGTCCCCATCAGGTGGGGCCTTGCTGAAATGATGCTGATAAAAACCCGAGCTGAGGCTCTTGGTGGCTGGCTTGCCACGAGCCTAGTCATCTAACCTCTAACCCTCCCACCTACTGCGTCTCCTCTCTGCGCTGCTCCACTGGGTAAGGCACCAGCAGTGCTCAGGTCAGCACCGGCCAGAGTGGGGCCGGATGATGGTGCCAGCGTGTAGGGGGCAGGTGGCATTTTGCTGTTTTTATCTGAGAGTAAGAGACGCCTCGGCTCCGCATTCTGACCTGTGCAGGTATGCTGCACGCCTGCCCAGGCACCCATCCCCAGTGGGAGCTGTTCCCGCCCTGCCGTGGCTGTGACCCACCGCAGCTGCCAGGGGTGCCAGTGCAGGCAGTACCTTGCGTGATGGAGCCGCGGATGTGGTGCTGCTGCTCTTTGAGGTGGTGGGGGCTGTGTCGCTCAGGCGGGATGGCGCGGCCCATGAGACCTGCAAGCCACAGGTGAGAGCGTCATGATGGGGGTCCCAAGACAGCCTTGGGCAGTCCCCCTCCCAGCAGTGGGTCCCTGCGGCCACTCAGGGCTGTCCCCATGATGATGGGGCTGGCGGCGCAGAACCCAGCGAGTGGGGTGTCCCACCTCCTGGGCCCAGCAAGGACCTCAGTTTTCCCACCTGTGAAATTGGGCTGGCCATCCCATGCCCTCCCTCCAGGGGGCGCCGAGAGACACATCCTCTCCGCCATGGGGACCCAGCCCTCGGCTGCCTGGTGTCCGATGTGGGCTGGAGCAGCAAGCTGGGCGGCACGCCCACCTTCGATGCTGGCCGCCGTGATGGCCCGGCCGACGCGGCCCTCCATCATGTCGTAGGTGCGCTTGGGCGCAGCCGTCTCGTGGGGGGGCCCCGAGCTGCTCCTGCCATCCTCCTTAGAGCACTGGGGCACAGACAGGCCACCTGGAAGAGGCCAAGTGCAGGGTGAGGGGCCGGCCACCGGGCAAGTGTGTGCATGGAGAGGCCGGGACCAGCAAGGAGCAAGGCTGAGCATGCACATGTGTGCACAGACACACACGTACAGTACAAGTCCACAAGGGAACGTGCCCATCTGGGGGAGGAAGGGAGCTGTGCCCAGCCAGGGTGAGTGGGGGGGGCCAGGACCTGCGGCCGGGCTCACTGCCCCTGGACAGGCTGGGGGCTTGGCCCAGCTCCGGCCCTCAGACACCACAGGCTCAGCCTGGTCCCCTTCCAGGGTCCTTGAAGCACTGGCTACTTCGGAGGCTGCAAACAGCAAGCGGGGTGGAGGGAGGCACGCACAGCAGATGGGCAGAGTTGCTATTATCACGTCTCTTTTCAGACTCAATTGCTGACGTTTAATCCCAGGAGATCGCAGATGCTCAGAGAGGTCAGCAGTCTGGTGGGCAGGTGCACCCTCGGGCAGGGCGACCACCAGTGGCCGGTGATTGGAGAGGCAGGCACACTAGCTCTCCGGGCCACCAGTCCTCCCCACCGGCTGCCCTTGGCCACCAGGCCCAGAAAGCACATGCAATTAAAAGCCCATTTTGCAGACAATGAACTTCACCACAGAGACTCAGCAGCTGGTTGGGGGCCCAGGGCGCTCTGCCCCCAGCACCTCCGACTGCTGGGCCCTCCATCATCCCCAGGGCACCCAGCTGGGTACCAAGGCTGCACCACCCCAAGACTGTCCCCAGCAAGTGGCAGCAGAGTGCCACGTGCCTAAGCCACATGGTGCTGCCTCCACTTTCCAGGGCCGAGGTGGGGGCAGCCGGGCACGGGCAGAGGCGGATGGAGAGGAAAAGGCGCCTGCCCACCAGCATTGCAATTTAGGGCCACACTGCTGCCAGCTGCAGAGCGGGCGCCCATTAGCAGCTTTTATCTCCACACCCCTGGGCACCCGGCTGCCGGGAAGTTCTCACCCACCTCCACTCCTTTAACTCCTTCCCTGCAGGGTCCCCTCGGGCGTGGGACAGATAACCAGAGAGGAAAGGGGCTGAGGGGGCCTGGAGCAGGGGCCTGGGGTGCAAGGACATGTCTGGACATCACCGCTTTAGCCACCCACATGGGGCCAACCAGAACACACAGCGTGTGCTACAGGGGTGAGGCTGGCAGCCTCAGTTTCCCCCCTGTGCTTCTGGCAAGCCTAGCTGCAAGCTTGTTTCCTCAACCGTGAGGAACTGGGCAGGATGTGTGGGGGAGGCAGCAATCGCCACCCCAGCTGCTGTTGGCCTGCAGCCCACAGGCCTAGGGAGGTCACCACCTCTCCGAACTGCTGCCTGGTGTCAGCCCACTCTGCCCCACCGGGCCCAACACCCCTCCCCTGGTCCCAGGCCTCCTTTTCTCTCTAGGAGCCAGAAGGGTAGGGGCAGAACTCACCCTCATAGGACAGGATGTGGCCCTTCTTGCCCTCGTAGATGACGTGGCCCTTGGGCAGGCTGTCCTCCCGACTGCGGTCCAGGCGGCTTGGGCTGTCCTCACCGATGATCCTGGTGATGGTGCCCTTGTACAGGACATCAGCCGGTGTGCCCTGCGGGTGTGGAGGCTGTGAGCGCCCGCAGGCTTTGGCTGGCTCACGTCCATGGGTCCTCTCCAAGCACCCACACGGGCCTGTTTGGGCGGGTGGCATCCACCTTGGGCGACCTCCAAGAACCGGCACAGGGGGCTCAGGCTGGGCTCTGGAGTGATGTCGCTGGGGGCCACCCACAGTGGCTTTGCCACCAAGCTGCTGTGTGACCTCTGCCCCATCAAGCTGCCTCTCTGAACCTCAGTCTGTAAGTCCACAAAACAGTCTCTGTGCCTGTGACTCTCAAAGGCACCCAGCACAGGCAGCTGTCCCCACATCAGGATGTCCCACCTTTCTGTCTGTCATTCCAAGAGCCCAGTCAACGACACAGGACTGACTGTGTGAAGCCCAGGACCAGGCACACCATCCACGGCCACAGGGTCAGGATGGCAGCTGGCCACCCAGGCCCGGAAGGCTGTCCCCTGAGCCTCCGCAGGGCTCTTGGCCTCCCGTCCACACCATTGGACTCAGTGGGAAGCAGAGGCCACTCCACTGTCACCCGCCCAGAGTTTCAGCTAGCCGCCCGCTGCTCCCAGGCCAGCCCCTTGGGGACAGCGGTTTTGTGTTTTGCTGGACACCAAGTGCACCAAATGGGTGACTGGGGGATGAGCTGCTGTCCCAGGACAGCCTACCACCCACTGAGCCAGGTGCCATGCTTTGTCACATAGGGGACGGAGGGGCCAGTCCACTGCTCTGTCCACAATCAGGGCCATGCCTGAGGTGCCGCCCGCCGGCCCCTCCCCTAGCCTCGCCCCAGGCACTCACGTGGGTGATGGAGCCTCGGTAGGTGACGGGGCTCTCAGCAGGCGCCCGTGCACTGGGGACGCCCTTGCTGATGCTCCCACCGGGAACCGAGCCCAGGGATGTCCCTGCAGACAGGAGACATGGGGCTGAAGGGGTGTCTGTGGACCAGCCCCAGGCCCGAGAGCCACCCCAACTGTGCTCCTGGTGGCCCACAAGTCTCCCTTAGGGTCTCCATGCAGAGGACCTCTGCTCTAAACGGCGAGGTGGACGGCTGTTTGAGATAAAGGGTCCCGTCCCTGCTGCGCCCTCCCAGGACTGGAGCAGCGGCCTTGGGGACAGAGGCAGACCTGGGCCTCACCTCTCAGCACGGACGTCTCCTGGGCCGTGGGCACCCCCAGGCTCTCCGGTGGCCCAGCCTGGCCCCGTGGGGACAGTTGCTCCTGCTTCACCCCGCTGAAGGGCGCTGGGGATGGGCAGGAGACGTGAGCTGTGTGCCCCTGGGTCAGGGCCCACCCCAGCCCACCTGGGGGGTGGGGCCCAGCCCTGTAAGAGGACCCTGGTGGCAACCGGAGAGGCAGGGCTGTAGTCCCAGGGACACGCTGCCCTCCTCCAATAGGGACCACTGGAACCAAGCCTGGGCTGTTGGAGGGAAGGTCCTTACCCAGCTTCTTAGGGTCCATGGCAAGGGGCAGCCCCATGGTGACAGGGCCCACGGGGACCTTGGCGTGCTCTGAGTATGGGACATGGAGCTGCACCGACAGACCCTGTGGGGACAGGGATCACAGGGTCACAGCGCGCCCCCCCCCCCCACCGCAATCCCTCCACCACAGGCCCTGGCTCAACTGAGCGCCCACACACCCCCTTTTACAAGGGCCCAAGGGAGCGGCCTCGGGAATCACAGCAGGCCTGAGACCTGGGGCTGGAGCTGCAGCCCCACGGAGCCACTGTGGACGAGCCGCAGTCCCCTCACCCACAAAGTGGCCACTGTGACCTGGGGCCCTTTGAAGGGAATGGTACCAGCAGTCTGGGACCAAGCCCACCCCCTCAGCCACCCACCACCCCACCCCCTCCTGCGCAGGAGCTGGTTGGGGAGGCGAAGGGGCAGACAGCTCCAGGCTGGGGCTCAGCAGGGCTGGCTACCACGAGTCCAGTGTGTGCGACCTGCCCCTTCACAGAGGGGAGACCAGGGCACAGGGAGGCTGAGTGACCTGCCCAAGGCCACACAGTGTGGCTGTAGAGCGCAGACACTTGACTGCCCTGCAGAGTGACCTCCTAAGGTCCCAAGTGCCTGGGGCAGGCCCTGGCCAGGCTGGACCCTAGCACAGCCATGCAGAGTGATGACCCCAGCCCCCACCTCACAGGGGGCAGGACCACATCCTGGGAGAGCCTGCGCTCCCTCCTCACCTGGGAGAAGGCACCCACCTGCCTGTCGAGAACGCCGGGGTGCTTGGTGGAGGAGATGAGCGGCGGGGGGTTGGAGATGGTGGGAGGGCGTGGCAGGACAGGCCGGGCGCCGTCATGGAGGCCCAGGGACAGCGGGTGGCCTGCAGGGCACATGTCTGTCCATTGCAGGTCCCCAAGCATGGTCATGCCCCTGCTGGACAGTTTGCCCCCCATGCCTCTCCCACCTCTGCCCTGTCCTGCCTGGTGGGCGGGGGCCTGGGGGGGGGGGACACCCACTGGGGACCGTGTTGCACCTTGGGGGCTGTCCCTGAACTTGGTTCAGATGCCACCACCCCAGGGAGGATGGACCCTCCAGACTCGGCCCAGGCCCTAAGCTCTTGCCCAGACCCCTAAACTGGTGTCCCCATCCCCACTTTCCCCTCAAAGACCACATCCCCTCGCAGGAACCAGAGGGGTCTTAGACAAGGTCTAAGGGCTCCCACTGTCCCCAGCAAGACCGTCGGGGGCCACCTGGCCTGGTGCTGCCAGTGTCCTCAGGCTCACTGGGTGCCAGGCGTCCACCATGGCAACCTGATTCCATTCCCAAGCTTCCCCTGCTCTTTCCTGCCCCTGGGCCTTGGCACATGCTATTCCCTCGGCCTAGCCCATCTTTGCCTGCTGTTCTTGTGGCTCACCAGGCCCACTCCTCCTTCCAGAAGGCTGTGCAGCAGCCTTCCCCAGCTGCTGGGGCGGCCCCGCAGGATGGGAGAGCCCCAGAAGGACTTCTGACCCAGCCTGACTATCCCCACAGACCAAAGCAGCCCCCTCCCTCCCCAGGCTTCTTCCCCAGCTGCCCATCCTCTAGCTCTGGCGGGAGACACGGCCATTCTGACCAGGTAGGCACCACCTGTGGCTCCCAGTTCTCTCAACCCCAATCCCGCGGGTCCTCCAATCTCAACAGACCCCTTCCCTCGTCCCCACGGCCCAGTCACACTGGCTCTGTCCTACTCAGATCTTCTGCAAGGAGCGAGCCTGTGCTTGCCACGGTGCCCACTGGCTGCCTCAGTGGGGCGGCCAAGGAGCCTGCGCTCGGGCGAGGTACTCACCAGGTGGGGCGTAGGAAAAGGCTGAGGGGTCGGGGGTGTGCGGGGAGGCCTTGATCACCTCACGAGGGGGCACGGGGAAGGGCAGGCCGGACGTCCAGCACGGGGGCTCTGCAGGCAGCTTCTGACCCTCGGCCGCGAAGCCCGGGAAGAAGACAGGTTTCTCTGCCGAGGGGACGGGGATGAGCGGCACGGTCAGCTGTGACCCTAGAGCCATGCCACCCCCACTCAAACACCTCCCTCTCCGAGCCCACAGCATGGCCCTGAGCAGGGGGGTGAGGGTCCACTCAGGCCCCGTGACAGTCTGCTCAGCATGGGGGTGTGTCCTGGGGGGCACTGAGGGTTTGTGGCAGAACAGGAGACCCCAGGGGGCTTCCAATTCCAGTGCTGGGAGCCACAGGCCCTGGCCCAGGGGCAGGCAGGCAGGGGGTCGGGACACACCTGCAGGCCTTGGCTTGATTTTGTACCCCTTGTACGGGAGCCCGGTCACATCTGCCCCTTTGTTTGCCACCCATGGCAGAGCCAAGGCTTCACGACACAGATGGTCTGGCCTGTGCAGCCCGAAACCTCACTGATGGGCCCTTCCCAGGAGAGGTTCGCGGACCTCTGCACACGGTGACGGAGGTCAGAGAGCTGCGTGTGTGCGTGCAGGGGCGCCAAGGGTCCTGGCACTTCGCACTGCCCTGCTGCACCTGCGAGACTGCTGCCAGGTCGCACGAAGATGGGAGCAGGGTCACAGCCCTGCAGTTATCTGAGGTCACTGGCTAACAGTTGGCTAGGTCAGGACTTGACCCCTTCACCTCCTGGCCCCTAAAACAGGACAATGGAGGGGACGCTGCCCCAGGCCTTTGCAAGCTTTCTGCACACCGACTGGTTCACCCTCACAACGCAGCACCCTGCCAGGAACTGACCAACGACCGTCACCGGTTTATAGGTGGGACTCTGAGGCTCAGAGAGGGTGAGTCCTCTGGTCAAAGGCCTGCAGCCAGCGAGTAGCTGGTGAGCTCTGAATCCAGGAATCAGCTGCAGGCTGAGACCTGAGCCTTCGCCACACATGCCGCTGCCCGAAGGAAGAGTGGCAACAATCAGCCCCAAATTCTCAGGCCTGGGGACACCGCGTAGACCCAGCCGAAGGCCCAGGGGCACAGGGCTGTCTTCTCAATGTCGTTTCTGCTGAAATCTGTCCTAAGCTCTGAGCCTCTCCTCTGAGAACTGGGGTCAAGCTTGAGGACCCTCCAGGGGAAACAGGGGCTGGGAAGTAGGAAAGGGGACACAGGGTGGGCATGTCAGGCCTGGGATGGAACGGCAGGTAGGCATCATTTCTCAAGCCACCTCTGGGTGCAGGGGAGGCTCTGCAGGCCTGTCCATCTGCCGACGTTGACAGGGAGGCCACCAAGGACACTGCCCGTGGGGCTAGAGGCCCGTTCTCCACCAAGAGAGGACTGGTGCCCCTGACCGTGACCTGAGGAAGGGGGCAGCCCACAGGAGGGGCCTCCAATGCCAGAGCTGGGGCTTCTCACCCTCAGCCTCCTAAGGGGAGGCCCACCACAGGGTGCCAGGAAACCCTGCAAAGCCCTGGGCCTCGGTGGCCCTGTGACCCGTATATACCTCAGCTGCTTTGTGAGGGGAGTGGGACCTCCAGGGCTGGAAGCGAAACCTGGGACTGAGCCAGGCCGGGCAGGCAGCCGAGGGCCTGACATGGCTGAGCTGCTGTACCCAGGAGCCCAGTGACTAGAGAGGCAGCACTAGATATCGAGTTCATGTTGGTGCCTAAGGGTGCCAAGTGTGCCCCAGGCCCTGAAAGAAGGGCAAGGGAGCCTGACACTGGGGGTGCCATCTCCTGTGGGAAGCTATTCCAGGACACAGAGCCGCCACCATGCAAATGGGCCCAACGCCAGAGTCCGCCTCCACGGGCAGTGGCTTGTGTTCCCCCAGGATGGGAAACAGGGCCTGCCCAAGCCACCTCAGGGAGGCCAGCCCTGCTCAGATCCGGCACTGCCACAGCTATCCGGGCCCACGTCGCCATGCAGCGGCCACTCTGGGCCGGTCCCCCAAATCTGGAACATCCTTGCAGAGCCAGACCCCGTGTCTCATGCTGGGCTCCAGCCACGGAGTGCCGGGTCCCAGTGTGGTGGCAGGGCAGGGTCCTGAGAGGGGTCACCCCGTCCTCGAGCTCACACTTGGGTCCCTCAGCAGGTTCTGCGAGCCGGCTTGCCCTCTGATACAAGCCCTCATTGCCACCCTTCCTCCCCACCTCTGCGGTCCCCCAAGCCGTGCATCCAGGCTGCCACCGCTGCTGGCTGGCACAGCCTTCTCCACCAGTCCCAACTCCTCCTAGCCCTTTCCCTCAACAACGGTCAGACACAGGGGTCTTCCCCAAACACAGAGCAGAGCCCTGGCTGCCCCCGGCCTGACCTGATGCGCTCATACACCGAAGATCGCTCCAGGAAGGCTCCCGCTGCCTCCGAGACAAGATGGCGGTGGAACCGCAGTTGCGAGGACCTCACAACCGCAGCTCCTCCAACACACTGTGCTCGCCTCCGCCCCAGGGCCTTTGCCCATGCTATTTTCCTATGCCTAGCGTGCCCTCCCCTGTGTCTTCCCACAAGTGACCCCTCTGGCCACATTCCCCATGCCTCCATGCAGAGACCCCCTCCCTGGACCCCTCCCAGTGTGCCCTATGCGGTTTGTTTGATTGTTTGAACTACTCTAAAGCCGCCTTGCTTCCTCACACAGCCCCGGCATCACATCCTCCCTGCTCACAGAAACAGCGGCTCCCCAGAACCAGGATTTCACCCTGTTCACTGCCCGAGCCCCGCTGCCCAGTGTGCTGCTCGGTGGTCGTAGGCATTCACCAAGTGCCCTGTCTGGCCCAGTGGCCACGACAGGGCCGGTGGGGTGGTGCCCGAGACTTCCGCGTCACTTGTGGGAAGTGTCCTCCCCCAAGGACAGCCCTGCCCCGTGCCCTCAGACAGGCACAGAGCACCGCCCTCAGGAAGCTGTGGCTGAAGGCCAGCCTGGCTCTCTAGAGAAGGAGGGATGATGTACCCAACACAAGTGGGCAGAGGTGGCACTGGCTGTGCTGGTCATGGAGGGCCACCTGGGGTCCTGCTGCCCTCAGAGCCCGAGAGCTGGCCCAGCTCGGGGGACAGGCTGTAATGCCGGTGTGGGGAGAGGGACAGGGACAGTAGGCCCAGAGGAAGAACGTGCCCTGCCTGTGCCGACATCTCATGGAAACAATACAGCAAGCCCCAGCCAGGTGCTGGGATGCAGCTGCTCAGGGTGTCTGTCCCTCCACTGCTCCCCAGTGAACCCAGCGACCTTGGCCTGGAACAAGGTCAGGGGGAGAGCTGGACAGGGCAGGGCTTCCTGCCCGGGCCGCTGCCAGCTGGGCGCTGAGCCTCGCCTGTGGTTCTAGAAGCTCGTGCGAAGACTGAACCACACGGCATCAGAGGCCTCCGAGACACAGGCAGGCTTGTGGGCACCCACAAGGCTTTCAACATTTTGGAAAGTCACCCGTACTGAGAAAGAAGATGTCATGTGGAAAGAGGTTTCTGGTCTCTGGAAGAAAAGCCTCAGGCCCGTGCTGCCCCAAGGTGGCTCTCGGCTGAGGCCAGCGTGTGCCCACTTTACAGGACACGAGGTCTCCACTGCCACAGGCCCCACCACTCCCCACCGCCTCCCTTGCCCACGTGGCCTGCTCCGTCATGACAGGCTTGGCATTTGCGAAGCTGCTCTGGACACAAGAAGGTCCCCTTATCCCCACCCACCAGCCACTCACCACCCCCAACCTCCCCCAGCCACAGGGGCACTCACCCTCCTTCTCGGCAGGAGGCACCGGGCTCCTGCTTTTGCCTCGAGGGCTGCTGCCGGCCTGCTGGGGGGCGCTACTCTCTGGCTGCAGGTGCTGTGGTGTCGCTGGGGCCGGGGGCACTGCGTCCTCCCGGGGTGGCTCGTGGGCTTTGGTGACCTGCTGAGGGAAGCAGGCAGAAGTGAGCATCTCCACAGGCTGTCTGCAGGCCCCGGAGGTCAGGGGAAGTCTTCGGGGTCCCTGCATGGGGCCAGCCTGGAACTGTGGCACGAAGAGGCAGCGGCTGGCCCCAGGGCACAAGCACGAGGGTCAGGTGGCCAGGTCTCTGCATAGGGCCCATGGAGCATGCCTCAAATCCCAGCTGCCTGGAGGTCACCCTCCCCACCCAGCGTGACACCGAGCCTCCCCTCATCCCAGAGAGATGGGGGCTGATGAACGGGACTGCCGGCCTCTGGGAGGGCGCAGTGCAGCCAGCATGGCCCGCGCTCTCACCGGAAAGCCCTGGTTGGCTTGGAGTCTCGGGCCCTGAGCCCCCAGCCACAGCTGGTGGGGCCAGGCCCACCTCCAGAGAAGGGGCAGCTCTGCCAGAGGCTGGGCCACTGTGGGGAAGGGACTGCTGCTTGGCCTGAAGAACTTTCCTGAGTCCCCCGCCTTCCCCGAAGGACCTCAAGTTTAGAACTGGAGGGGCCTCCATCCTTCTCCCTGAGGCTGCCACACACAGGGATTGGGGGGACTTCCTGCATTCTCAAGGCCCAGTGTCTGGCGCTGGAAAACCCTTAGCAGGTGAGGCAGGGGTAGGGTCCCTTAGCAAGAGCCACGCTGGCTCTGAGGGCCTCTGAGGTGGGGCTGGCGGGAGGACTGCAGAGGGGAGCCCACAGGCCCAGCTCCCCGGTTCCCTGGAGTCCCGCCCTGTGCCAGTCTGCCTCATCTCCGTGGGGACTTCTCCAGGAAACAGGAGGCTGCTGCAGGTGCAACCCCGCCCTCCCCTGTGCCGGCCGGTCTGCTGCGTCCCTAACGGGAAGCGAAGGTCAGCCAGGTCGGTGGCACAGGGGCTGCTGCCATGCCTGGTGCAGGAGGTTGCGCCCCCCCCCACCCCCCCAGCACTCACAATGGGGGGGATGGCGGCTGCTCGCTGCTTCAGCTGCTTCAGGTCCAGAGGCTTCTGCGGTGAGGCATTGGTCCTGGTGTCGCTGGCTGGGGTGAGGAGGCTGGGACGAGGTGACAGCAGCCTGAGGGGGAGATACACGTCAGGCCCGGGGCTGGTTCCAGCCCTGGACCACAGGGGCAGGGAGGGCAATGCTGGGGGCGTCAGGCCGCCGGCCAGAGGAGCCCAGCCAGTTCTCTGGGGGTGGGCAGCAGGGAAGGGTTCCTCCTTCCCTCCCTCCCTCCTCCGGGAGCCCCTCCACCTCTAGCCCGAGGCCCCGGTGGGGGCCCAGCACCCGCTAAGTCACCCCAAAGCAAGGAAGGTCCCAGAGAAGCCCTGACTCAGGGCCTGCAAAACAGAGCCCTTCAGAAGCTGACAAAGCCGAAGAGTCAGCTAGATTAAGGCTTGGTGAGTTCACAAGATTCAGGAAGGTGGCTCCCCCGCAAAAGCCAAGGGGCCCAGGCGCCAGGGCAGGGCCTTGGGCAGGGCGCTGAGTGGGTCCTGCCTACTGGACACAGGAGCTGGGGAGCCCACCAGCTCAATGGGAATGTTCTGCCGCCTGGACTCTCACTCGCCTCCGTTCACAGAGAAGCCAAAGGCAGCGGGGCCACAGCCGGTTGTGCAGACCTTGCAGACACAGGTCAGCATGTGTTCTGCCCACCTGTCAGCCCTGAGCGTGGCCAGGCGCTGAGCTGGGCCCATGGGCGCCTTGCCCCCGAAGTGAGGCTGCCAGGCAGAGCTGCACACTGCACCCGCACAGGACTGTGCCGCCGCAGGGCTGTGGCACCTGGGCACAGACTGCCCTGGGGGTGGCTCCCACGCTGCTCTTGGGTGTCACTTCCTTCAGGAAACCTGCAGGGGTTTCCTGGATGCCCCAGTCCCCATCTGGTTCCCACCTCGACCCCCAGGGCTACCTGGTCCCAGCCTAGCTGGGCTCCTCTGGGTGAACGGCACATGCTGAGCACACTGCTGGCCTGGCTCTGGGCTTGGGGTGCATGAAGGAGACTCGGAATCCAGGGTCAGCCGGCAGGGCCCCAGAGCCAGCTGGACAGCCAAACAGCACAGACAGCATGGGCTGGGGGCTGGGGGCTGGGGGCTGGGGCCCGGCCGGCAGAACCAAGTCCAGCTCCCCAAAGGCTCAGGGTCCTGTTGGCACAGCCCTGACTGTGTGCTGGGGCTGTGCTGATGCCACTCACCGAATGTAGGCCACCACCACTGACTTCGAGGCAAGACTAGGGACAACCAGAACACACACTCATGCCACCCAGCTCCCAGCAACCAGGCCCCGCTGCCCGGCAGAGAGCAGATGGAGGGAGCAGGCACGTGACACTCAGTCTCAGTGCCCTCTTCAGTGGGGGGACCGTGGCCTGCCACCGGCCAGACCTGAGGGCACCAGCCTCCGCCCGCATCTGCCGCACGCTTGGCTGAGTGCACAGACGAGGCTGCCTGCGGCGTGCAGGTGGGGCCGAGCACAGGGGAAGGTCAGCCTGACTTTGCCATGCTCAGCGGCCTCCGCAGTCCTCCCCACGGGCTCCCTGCCTCCCGCCCTCACCTTTCCTGACCCTCAGGTCCTGCCGGCACTCTGAGGACCCCCTGAGGCCTCCTCTGCGGCTGCAGTCCTGCCCTGCCTCCCTGACTAGGGCCCAGGTCCACCTCACCTGCCTCCCTCGGACCAGCACCCTGGCCGAACTCCAGCAGACACAACCCCCTGTCCAGGTGAACCCCAGCTCCGCTGCAATGGCCCCAAACCCAGCCGCCCCTCCCTTCGAGTTTCCTCATCACCCTCATTCAGAACACCTTGCATTGGTGACCTTGAAGCTCAAAATGCACCCACAGCAGCCACCCTGGAGACCAGTCTGGCGACCCCTCCAGCTCCAGTCCCGGAGTTGCCATCTGAGCCAGCAGCTCCCCTACATGGTGGGCACCCCCAACAACCAGTTCACATCCACAGATGCCAGATCACAGAAGATCACAACGGCAGCCCCGTGCTCACGGCCACAAGGGGCAAACGACGAGCACGTCTGGAGGAATGGAGGCATGGGATGTAGCCCAGCCACACAGGGGAATATTAGTCAGCCATGAACAGGAACGAAGCTCCGGCTCCTGCTACAGTGTGGGCTGACCTTAGAAACGCGATGCTGAGCGAGAGATGCCAGACATGAAGGCCACATGCATGACACCACTGAGAAGAAACGTCCAGGACAGGCAAGTCCGCAGAGACAGAAAGACGATTAGTGGTTGCCAGGGGTGGGGTCTGAGGGCTGAGGAGTAACTTCGAACGGGTATGAGTTTTGAGTTTTTATTTTGGGGGGCGGTGACAGGAAATGAAAGCGCTGTTATTAAAGAGTGGTGATGGTTTCACAACTGTGAATGTTGCTAAAAGCCAGTGAACTGCACACTCTACTGGCTGAACTCTGCAGGGTATGTGAGCTGCATCCCGATAAAGCCGCTACAGACAAAGAAAAGTGAAGAAGGTACTTGAGTACACGCTAGACCCGAAACCAAGGGGTTGTTATTTCAGCTGTAGTGTTTCTAAGAACAACAAGTAACAATGTTACATCACTATTTGTTTTGTGAAATGCTAGTTAAAATGTAAACTTCAGTATCTGTGTAAATGTACTTTGTAGAGGTACAAAGTGATTTTTACAACCACAGCGAAGTGTCTGTGTCCCCAGCTCTCGATGAACCCGGGCCTCCCGCTTAGGTAGCTGTGGTCTCCCCAGGGTGCCACACCCAGGCAGGGGGCAGCTGGGAGGGGAGGGCGCACCTGCAGGGGGATGCACTGGAGGGCCACCCCAGCGCCAAACAGGAGCTCCAAGGGGACCGAGGCGTGGGCACCCCACACCAACCTGACCGCTCACAGGAGAGGAGAGGGCAGCGCCCGGGGAACAAGGGCTGTTCTGAGCCATGACCCCCAAGGGTCCTGAGCCTGAGGGTGTGGGAAGACGCCTGGCACTCATGGGGCTCCACCACCCCTCATCCGGCAACGACAGGGTGGCAGCTGCGTCCAGGACCCCTCCTCCTGGGTTTGGTCTTCTCTCTCACCCTTCCCTTTCTTCCCTTGGAGGACAGCAGCTTTTATTTTGCTCCATGGAGGCCGAGTAGGAAAGGGGCTTGGGGAGCCTGGCACGGGACATGCGGCCTGGGAGGGGCAGCAGGGGACCCAGGCAGCAGGGCTGGGAGCAGCCGGGGCCCCATCCAACCCCATATGTAGTTCAGGATGCAGGCTTTGGGTTCAAATCCTGCCTCCGGCCATTTTACTTCATCAAATGAAGTGCCTCAGTTTCCTCATCTGTAAAGGGGCGTGAGAACTGGTGCTCCCTCTGTGAACTGCTCTGTGGGTGACCTGAGGGGATGCAGGCGAAGTGCCCAGGGCTACTCCTGGTGCTGAAGGGGTCAGGCCATCTTCCTGTCGCTGTGGCCTCACCTCCCACCCTCCAGAAGGCCAGGGCTGGGGGAGGGGCAGCCAGGGAGCACCCCCTGTCAGTGTCCCCACCATCACTGGGCTATGACATGCTTCGCCACCAAGCTGGGCAAGGAGCACAGCGAAGGCTGGTCTGCGAACAGTGCCCACACAGATGGGGTCATGTCGCTCCCCTGTGACCCCAGGGTAAAACCCCAACTCCTCAGCCCAGCCCACTGCGCCCTGCCCACCTCATGGCCACCTCTCCTGCTCTCCCACTCCACACCAGTCCGCTGCCTGCCACTGGCCTCCTCGCTCCACTGGCTGTCCCTGGAATACAAGCGCATGTGGCCACAGGCCCTTTGCATGGTGGCTCCCTCTGCTTCCCCTGCCATGCCTCACTCCGCCCGTGAGCTCTGATCGTCCTTCAGTGTCACCTCCTGACCGCTCTGCCCACTCCTGCCCCCCGACCCCACGATCTTTCCGCCGGCCACTTGTCACGTGAGTGGGCACTTTCCTCCTTTCCCTCTGCAGCCTCAGGACACTGCCACTGGCACATAAAGCTCCCTGGACTCGGGGCATTGTCCGCCCTGTTCCTAGCACCCTGCAGGCCCAGCCTGGTGCCTGGCGCACACATTGGGACCCGATTTATCATTCATGGAGTAAAGAAACCAAAGGGAAATGGCTGTTACAATTCTCTCAAACTTCCAGGGGCTCAGTTGAAGAAGCCACACCCTGGGCCCCTCTTGGCGCGACCTTTGCAGGTATCTGAAGCAGTTCCGCAGGAGGGCAGTGAGTTTTTCACGGAGCACCTCCTGCCAGCCTGGCCCCAGGCTGGCGGTGAGCACTCTATTACCCTCACAGTCACTGGAGCGGGGACACCACCCCCACCTCCCAGGTATGACGCTGAGGGCTGGGGGAAGGCACTTTCTGAAGGCCCAGCCTGCCCAGAAAGCACCCAGCACCTTCTCTGGGAAATGGAACAGGGAAGGGCAGGCATGCTCAGGGCTTGCCAACAAAGCCGCTGTTTCTGGCTATGGGCCAAGAAAACTCCCTGGCGCAGCTGCCTAGCAGTGACGGCAAGGATCGGCAGGATGCGGCTTTCTCTCCCTAAGTTGCCTGGCCAGTGGAGGGGCGGGGGAGGGCAGGACCAGCAGCGCTTTGCGTACACCCAGAGATTCTCAGTTCCCTGCCCTGGCTGCCAGGCAGGGGGGAGGGTGGTGGGCAGGCAGGCAGCCATGCCCCCAGGCCCTCCAGGGGGCCCACGCTCCCCACTGGCCCTTCCGGGAGGCCCCGACGGCCAGGGCCCGCTCTGACGCACCTCTTGGCCAGGCAGGGTGGCAGGCTGCCAGCCGGGAAGAGGTCACAGCAGGCTGGCCTGGGTCCAGCCTCACCCTGAGGGCGGGGGACTGGCCTGGGTCACACAGGGCGTGACAAACCAGGTGTCCTGACTCCCCGCCCAGGACTCTTGCTCCCAGGGGATCGAATGCTGGACATTCGGGCAGGAGGACTGGACGAAAGCCAGGCCCAGCTGGGGAGGAAAGGCCGCGTCCCTGGATGGGGCCGCGGGAGGAGTGGGAAGAGGCTGCAAGGTGCCCGTGGGCCTCAGGCCTGGCCCGAGGGGTCCCGGGGGTGCCGACAGGACCCAGGCTGCCCCTCCCAGCTCTCCCTCCTGGGCCAGCCACGTGCACCCAAAACAGACTCCAGCGGGCCGCTTACAGGCCAGACCCTGGCTGAGGGCCTCCCCGGCAGACCGAGCCACCGTGAGCACTGTTTTCCGAGCTGCGCCAGTTGGGCAAGAAGCTTGGGAGCTCCGCCCCCTCAGGAACCTGCCAGCCAGGCCCTCACTCATCTGGACCACCTGTCTCTCTTGCCCATGGCGGTCACCAAGGACCCCAGGAAGCCAAGGCCAACGTGGCTCACCTACTTTTGTGAAACAACAGAGACCCACAGAGCGCAGACCACATCTGATTTTCCTGTAGAATGTTCGAGAACTTGCCATTTTAACATGCCCCAAGGTGAATCACGGGCCAGAGGAAACGGCTCCGAGTGAGCACTTCAGATCTGAAAGTCAGATTTTCCTCTCTCACTCTGCCCAGAACTTTCCCGACAGACATGAGGAGAGAAAACAGCCCGTGCTGTTCTCAGTCAAAATAAGAGAGACTTTCCTGCCTCGCTAGAAGACAGCTCCAGCTGCCCAGAGGGGAGCAGAGTGGGTCTCCCCCGCAACCCTGGGCTGCCCGCCATCGGCCCCAACCCAGGCCGACAGGCTCCAGGGCTGGCTGGAGCCTCAGGGTCCCCGAGCAGCTGTGCCAAAAGGGCTTAAACTCAGCACTCCTGGGTCTCGGGGTGGAGGGGACACGCACCTGTGCCAGGAGCCAGGCAGAGGTGAGAGAGGGAGGAACGTGCCCCCAAGACGCAGCTCGGCTGCCATTCCCGGGGCACTTTCCCTCCCTTGAGGACCACATGCTGAGGGCAGCAACAGAATCACCTGTGCTGTCCTGGCATACCGTTGGTGTTCAACAAGTGCTTACAGAATGAAAAGGTGAGGGCCACCCACCCCCTGGCTGGTCCACTCACCTATTCTTGTCGCCCCCCTCCGGCTCGTCCACCTCGTCGGCACTGCAGGTGGCACTGGAGTCGCTGTCCTGGGGGGCACCCGAGCCCTTGGCCGAGGGGGCTTTGCCCGCAGGGCCTCCTCCGGCCTCCTTCTTCTCCACCTTGAGCGCCGCCTCGGGTGCAGGCTCCGGGCCGGCCTCTGCAGCTCCTTTGTCAGGACCGTCCTCTGCGGCCTCCTCCTTGCACTCAGTCTTGATGGGCTCGGCAGGTGGCACCTCGTCTGGCTCCTCCTTCTTACCCACATCCACTGCCAGTTCTTGGGCCACAGCAGGCTTCTGCTCCTCCCCCTCCTCTACCGCCGGAGCCACCGCAATGGCCTCTTCCTCCTTTTCCTCCTTGAGGACCACCGGAAGGGGCACCGTGGGCGCGGGGGATGCCAGTGGGGATGTGGGTGGGCCAGTGGCTTCAGGCGCCGGGGCAGGCTCTGCGGGGGTTGAGGCATCCTCCGGAGGTGGGGTGGGTGGCTCAGGGGGTGGGGCGTCAGTGCCCGGGACAGGCGGGGGCTTGGGCCCGTTCTGCCCGGGGTCCTTGGCGACCTCCGTGCGGGGTGAGGGGACACTTTCAGTGTCAGAGCTGTTGTTGACAGCAGCTGCAGGGAGAGAACAAAGAGGGATGAATAGTGAGGGGCGCGGGAGGGAGGAGGTGGACTCTGACCCCTCTCCAAACGCCCGTCCTGACTCGGGGCTGGAGCTCAGGATGCACTGGCCCTGACACCGGATACCAAACAGCCCAGAGGTTTCTGTCCGGCACCCTGGTGGCTCTCTGCTGCCGTGGCATCGCTACCGGCGTCCTAACGGGACAGTGGGATTGGGAGCAGTGAGCTTGGAGGAACCTGGGGGCAGCAACCACACCGACTGCACCCCGACCTGTCTCCCCCGGGGTCTGGTGCACAGCAGGTGCATGGGTGTGCAGACCAAGGGCAAGGGGGCCCCGGCTCAGGCCTTAAGAAACCACTCCTGTCATTTCTTTGGGTTTCCATTTCCCCCCATTGTCTGTGACAAGGGGACATTAAAAAACCCCACACTTGCTGGGGGGGAATCAAACCAGGTGAGAGTCACAAAGACACCAGGGGACATCGACAGGACAGCTGAGCCGAGCGCAATGATCTGAAGGGAGGCAGGGAACAGCATGGGGAACAGACCCTGCGCTGGGGAGGGTGAGCAGAGGCGGCAGCAGCACGAATGGTGGGCTCAGAGGCAGAAGCATGCTCACGGAAGCAGGGTCCCTTGCAGAGCGCAGGTGACCTTGGGACACCCCCCAGCCCCCGGGCCGGACGGCCACATTCGTACCTGGGCCACTGCATTCCCCTCTGGGTACCTCGATCCCAGAGGCGTGTAAGGCTGGAAGGAAGTGAGAGAAGGGTTAGAAGCCAGGTGCCAGGAGCAGCAGGGAGGAAGGGAGGGAAGAGGCTGGTATGACCAGGGAGGCAGGGCCTGGAGCCAGCAGGCAGCACCAGGGACCTGCCCCACCTCATGGGCTGCTCAGCTGCCCTGTCCTGACAGCCCATCCTCAAACCGATGCACCTTCTCCCTCCAGACTCTGGACACTAGGAGCCCAGGGGACCCACAGGGCAAGGAGTGCATCTTGCCCGGTCCTGGTGGCCTTGGGCAGGTCACAGGCCTTTGCTGTCTCCCAGCTCCCAGGACCTCACCCCTCAGATGCAGGGCCAGACCAGCAGGGGCTCTTGGGGCACTGGACGAGGCCTCCTTGGCCCCCACTGTCCCCGGCTTCTCCTGCTTCATGCCTCCCTCCCTTCAAGGCCGAGCCAGGGCAACCCCTCCTGGAAATAAGCCAGCGACAACAGCAGGGACTGGCTCTGGGGGCACGGAGCTCTGCGCAGAGCTCAGGACACACACGACCCCTGGGATCCGCAGTCACCCCTCACGCGGTGACTCTCACCATCCTGTCTGCAGGTGAGAAACCTGAGACTCAGAGAGTGAGGTCACTTGCCCAAGGCCACACTGCTGGAGACATGGGCAGGCGGACCCCAGGAGCCTGTGTCCCTGACCTCTGAGCTTCCTGCCCCTGCCTGCTGACCCCAGAACACCACTCCCTGCAGTGCACTTGACTAAAGGACGTGGGGGCCGGGGCTGAAGTCTGCCGACGAGAGCCTGCGCCCCCAGGGCCTCAGTCTGTTCTTCCACAAAACGGGCAGTGTGTCCGTCAGTCCTCGGGCACGAGCACTGGGGGCTGCAGGCTCAGGTGGCCGGGTCACCCCCAACATGGTGCCGGGGCCTGCGAGTCAGCACTTTGAACAGTGTGAATCCTGGCCCGGATTCCATGGGCCGGCTCCACAACCTCAGCGGCCGTAGACGCTGTGCCTCAGCACCCTCGCCTGCGACTGGGGCAACGGCAGTACCTCCCCGCTTGGTGTCGAAGACTGCCTCCGGGCCGCTGCTCTCATCTGACCTTGGCTGTCACTGGAGACCCTGCCGGGCCACGCGGGGCACTCCTGCCCCCTGGAGGGGGTCTCAGGGGCTGGCTGGGATTTCTGGAAGGTTCCATGGGGGTGGCCTCAGACTCTCATCTAGACCTCCCTCCCCTCCCCAACCGTGGTCTCGGAAGACAGGGACGCCCAGCTAGGGCTGGCTGCCTGGCGCCTCCCAGCCTGCCACTCACAGGACACCCTGCTGCGCAAGTCCCCAGCCCTGAGTCTCCGTTCCCTCACCTGTGAGATGAGAGTGCCACCCTGTTCTGCGTGTGGGACCTTCTAAGCTGCCACCCTCGATCTGCTCAGGGCCACCAGCCAGTCTCAAAGGCCTCAGCTCTGGCCTGACCAGCCCTGCTCCCGCCCCCAACACCTGATGGGAGGCGGCCCTGTGTGTGAGCTCACTGATGCTCAGCTCTCTTCCTGGCAGATCTGCCTGGCTTCCCTGCACTTTCCCACCAGGCCTGCACTGGCCCGCACCTGGCCACTGAGGTCTCTGAAGAGGGGCTGGGCGCCGGCTCCCTGGGCCCACCCTTTGCCTGGGGTGGACCCAGGCACCAACCTGGACGGGCAGCCTGCCACTGGACCCTCGCCAGGCCTCAGGCCAGCTTGGGCAGAGAGACCCTCAGGCCAGACTCAGATGCCACACCCCTCCCCAGCCTGAGACAGCAGGGACGGGCCCCAGGAGGTAGGATTCGGCTCCTCAGTGTGCGGGGGCTGGTAAAGCAGCATTCACCGCAGGCCTGGCTCACAGACCCAGGAGGGATGTGTGCCTTCCTTCGCCACATGGCAGGGGCTTGGCAGCGTAAATGCAGGGACAGGCTGACAGGAGCAAGAGGAAGAAGCCCCAGGTGGGGGCAGGAGAGCAGGTTCCACTGACCAAGAACTGAAGGGCCCAGCAGAGGCAGCTTGGGCAGGAAGACAACAGAAGAGGAGGCAGAGACGCCGAGCTAAGCTGGGGTTGGGGTCCCCAGGGGCCCCGTGCCACGGCGGTGGGTGCAGACCCAGGGGAAGGGGAGATGGAGGGCAAAGGCAGGCTCATGAGTGAACAGGGGCACGAGGCCTGTGTTGGGCAGCCTGGCGCAGTTCCTGCACCTACGGGACACTGTCACACAATTGAAAAGGGGGCCGATCCTGTGAGGTCAAAATCCTCCTTCTGAGACTGGAGCGGGGGCCCAGGGCAACTGGGCAGGAGAGCGCATCTAGGACAGGTGTGGCCACACAGTGAGGGGCACCTGGGGTGCTGAGCTGGGGCATTTAACCGCCTGAGTCTCAGCTTCCTTCACAGGAAACAGGCGTGTGTCTGGGCAGCAAACTGGGGCACCCGGGAGCCCAGGAGGCACCGCAATCACACACCTTTCAGAACACCGCCGACCAGCAGGTCGGTTCTCCTTATACTGGACAGCTTGTAAACAGTCCAGGTCAAAAAACTGTTTTAAATCTTTTTTTTTTTTTTTTTTTGGTAAAACATGGCAGATGTGCCCACAGCTGCCCTGGGCTGCATTGGCGGGGCTGGGGGTGGGGGTGTAGGGCAAACCAGGGCTCGGCGGGCACACAGCAGGCGGTCACCACTCTCATTGTGGCCGTCCTCACCTCCTTTACCATCCTCACCACCATCCTTCTCATCACCTTCACCACCCTCATCACCACCTTCACCATCATCACAACCATCATCCTCACCATCACCACCATCACCAAACCATCATCTTCATCACCATCACTGTCATACCTGGCTCTCCCCCTTGGGGCAGTCAGGCCCCTCCAGAAGGCCCCAGACGTTTCTGGGAAAGGTCAGTTCCTGCCGGCCTACCCTCACCTTCAGCCTCCTCTGCCATTTCCTCCTCATTTCCACTGGCGCCTGACGCCTCCATCTCCTCATCCTCCACCACAGGCGGGAAGGTGGCCTCCTCGCTGGCTGCGGCCGGGGCTTTCTTCTTCTTCCTGCGTGCACTCCTCTCCTTTTCCTAGGGCACAGGGAGAGCAGCAGGTCAGGGCTCAGGCCCGGGCTGTCAGCCTGGGGATTCCCCATGCTGAGGCCTCGCCACAGCTGTGAGGGACAGCAACCCAGCCACAAGGCTGTGGGGGTGTCCTGCCCCCTCGCTCCCCACTGCCATGGCCACAGATGCCAGTGGTTATTTTTACCCAGGGTTTCATCCTTCCATCGTGCCCTAGGGACACCTCAGGTGCCGCTGAGACCATCACTGCCCTGACATCCTTCCAGAACAGGTGAGTCAGGGCAGCCTGCCCCCCACAGAGGCCCTGCCCTTGCCAGGCAGACCATCAAGGGAGGCTGTTCCTTGCCCATTCCATCGGACCCTGCTGAGCCGGGGTCAGGGTGACGGGAAGCTCATCACTTCACCCCACCAGTCTTTACAAGGCACCTCTGCATGGTCACCACACCAGGGCAGAGGATGTCCACGCATGAGGCCAACAAGTCCCTGCCCCCAGTGGTCTGCTGGTTGGGAAGGCCAGCAAGCAACATGGCTGTTAAAAGGATAACTCAGGGGCGCAGACAGGGCCAGAGAGATCAAATGGGCCAAGACCAGGGCTTTCCCAAGGAGGTGCTGCGGGGGAGCTGATGGGCCGGGCTCCAGGTGAGAGCGGTGCAGGTAGAGGGCTGCAACACTCAGGCCCGGGGGTGGCGCGGGCCGGGTGCGTTTGAGCACATCACAGAGGCCCTGGCAACCGAGCTTCTCACTTCCCTCTGCACAGCGCCCTGGTCCCCAGAAAGCTGGCTGCTCACTCAGGGGGCCAGGAGCCCACCGCCCAGCTTAGGGCCTCACACCGCTCCGTGTGCGCAGCTCCCGCTCTGCCCTGCGCTGGGCCGGATGCTCCAGGAGGGCGGAGGAACATCTCCGCAGCCGCCGTACTGAGACAGGCAGAGGCTCAGAAGGTGTCTGTGACTGACCCGCTCAGGGACTGCAGATCAGCAATGTCTCAGGCTTGAACACACAGCCCAGGGCTGGGGGTTGAGAGGAGGCAGAGTGTGCCGGGGGTCTCGAGGTGACCAAGGACACCTGGGGATGGACTGCACCTCAGAAGGCAGGTACCCCGACACAGCCCGTGAGCCCTGCAGTCTCCAAGCAAAGAGACGGGAGCCAGAGCACCCCGGACAGGCCAACAGCTCTCAGCCAGGCCCCTCGTCCTACGTCGGAGACTGTCCCCCGGAACATGGCCACCCAAACCTCAGAATGTGACCTTATTTGGAAATCAGCTCTTAGCAGATGCAATTAGTTAGACTCGATGAGGTCAGACTAGATTAGGGAGGGCCCCAAATCCGACGACGGGCGTCCTTATGCGAGGGGAACTTGGAGGCAGAGGCACACAGAGGAGGGGCCTGTCTGTAGGCCAAGGATCCTCAAGGAAGCCGGCCCCTACCAGATGCTGAAGGGATGGGCAGAGTGGCCCCTAGAGCCTTCAGATGTCCCTTCCGACACCTCGATTTTGGACTTCTGGCTCCAGAAGTGTGAGAGAATGAATTTCTGTTGCTTGATGCTGCCTGGCTGGTGGTTCTTTGTCACAGGGAACAAGAGACTAGCACACCTCCCCACCATCCACCCCGCCAGGCCCCAGGAGAAAGCTGCCCGGAGCCATGACATAGCACAGCCTGCCCTGCTCACCCTGGCCTCTCACCACAGCCCGGCAGGGAGCAGGCCTCAGTGGCCCCCAAGGCCCAGCCCCACCCCAGGGCAGAATCACTTCCAGTCCTGCCCCCTCCCCAAAGCAAATGGTGTCCTCAGGGCACAGCTGCTGGGAACACCAGGAGGAAAAGGGAAATAAATGTCTGCTGGCCCATTAGTCACAGCTTCCGTCACCAGTAACCAGCACTGGGCCGGAGGGCCGGAGCCCCACCCCACCCAGTGCCCATGGGCTGCTATGGGAATGCCCAGCCCGGCCACCCACCCACTCCCAGGGCTGCCCCTGCCCTGCCCCAAACCCAAGCTTCCCTCTGGGGGCCCCCACTGGAGCCCATGGAGGTGCCAGAAAACTGTGTGGCCGTGGCTCCTGTGGGAGCGGCTGAGGGTTCCCCCTTCTTCCCCAATCTATTTTTAGCAGGTAGCCACTCACTCCGGTGCCCGGGACTAGGGAAGGCAGAGACCGGCTGCCTGAGCAGCAGAAGACTCAGGAAGCTCAGAGCCGCCTGGGGACAGAGTCTTGTGCGCCTGGCCAGGGGGCATGTCCTCCGTCCTCTGTCATGAAAGGTCTCTCTGGGAGGGTCCCCCAGTCAAGCAGGCCAAGCAGGTTGAGCATGATGTCAACACCCAAACACCCACACCAGTGCCTGGGTCTGAGAGGCTGGGGTGTCCCAAGAGATACACCAAATCCTTCCCCCCTACAGCTCTGCACCTCAGAATTGGGAGGTGTGCACAGAGCAGGGGCCGGGTGTTCCTACTGATAACTATAGCCAATGTTTACTAAGCAGCTACTATGTGCCAGGCGTTTCCCCAGATGTTAACTCACTGGATCTGCACAGCCACCCAGCAAATCAGAGCCTGCTGCTCCATTTCACATCTGGCAGGGGATCCCCCACACCCTTCAAATAAAACCCCCCAGTCCTACCTGTTCATACAGCCCCACATAATTTGCATCCAGGCCCTGCCCACCCACTCAGCTTGCTCATTCACCACTCACGTCCTCGGTCGGTCGCTCCGCCCTGCTTGTATGGAGGTGCGCTCAAGGCCCCAGCCCCAGGGCCTCTGCCTGGCCTGCCTTTGCCCAGGCACCTGCTGACTTGCTCTCTCACCTCTTCTGAGAGGCCTTCCCTGATCGCCTGTCAAAACCAGCCAGCCCTTGCTACCTGTCCATCACGCTCTACATACCCTTCCTCCCCCCACCTTCAGATCACCGTGCATCATGATCTGTGTGTTCACATGTTTCTCAAACTGGACTGCTCCAGGCTGCTCCAGGCCTGCCCTAGCTGCCCTCCAGCTCCCAGGGCCCAGGCCCGGCCCCCAGGTTCTGTGACAGCTACTTCGGATGTGTGAGCCTGAGCCAAGATAGCACTGGCTCAGAAGCTGAGGACGCTCGCCCGAGGCCACACCGCTCAGGAGTCAAGGAGCCCCGCTATATGAAAGCAGGTCAGGTTCAAGCCCTTCCCTGCCTGGATCCTCTCTCCCCACCCCAAAACAGGCCTGGGCGGCCTCAGATGGAAGAGACAATGGAGGAAAATAAGGCAAGGCTGAGCCTGGGCCCAGACAAACAGACGGAGAAACACGGAAGCTGAGCCGCAGGGCCCGGACTCGCACACAGATGGGAGAGCAGGGTAACCTTCGGCCAGGAGGAGGGGGAGGGGAACCTCGAGAAGACACTGTTGCCAAATGTTACATAACTCCGGGCAGCTTGGCCCGGCCCACCCGGTCCTGCTTCCTGCTGACGTCGCTGCGGCCACACTCAGCCGAGCCTGCTGCAAGGCACAAGGGGACACCCGCTGACCCTCTGCTTCCCCCACTCCTTCCTGCACTGGCAGAGGGTGACACGTCTTCCTGCACTGCAGACAGGGCCTGGCCAGCAGCCAGAGGTGGCGGCCACGCATCAGGATCCACAAGGACCCATCTTCCTCCTGGGGACGGCAGGGTGTGGCGGAGGGGCAGGAGGCAGAGGTCACCGAGTTCAGCAGCCTCCCATGTGTCCCATGTGTGCACTCCAGCACGGGGAGCTCACCCCTGCTCCAGGGTGGGCCAAGGTCTGGAGGGACGGCCCTGGGCTCAGCCTGCCTTCCCAGGACCCATCCCTGGGTCTGCTCACTGCGCTTCCTCTGAAGCCCTCTGGGGAATTTTGCCCTTCAGGGTCGGCTGAGCAGGAGCCGACCTACCCCACACTCCAAATGGCCCTTTGTCACCAATGAGCCAGCAGCACGGTTCGTGGGTATGTCAGCCCCAGACCTGGGGTCCAGCGCAGCTGGCCCACCGCTCGCCCAGCAGGACCACCCTCTGCAGGTCTGTGGGAGCCCCATCTGCTGACACGGGGCTGGGCCCGCAGGGGAAGCCAGGGCCTCCCACAGGCTGGTTCCCAGCCCCGCTGCAGTCTCACCAGGCACCTACTGCACTTCAGGCCTTGTCACCCACACCTGGGGAATGGGAGCAATGGAGGTGGCCTCAGGGGCTGGGGCAGGGCCCATGCTGGCCTCTGGGTTTCCTCCTGTTCACACCTGCTCCTCAGCGCCAGGGCTGCTGCCCCCACCAGCATTCTGGGTTGGGGACACAGAGGGTGGCCTTCTCTAGCAGCCTCAGCTATACCTCACTCAGCCTCGGCGGGGCTGCCCCTCGGCTCACAACCCTCCAAGGGCCTCTGCAGTCCCCGAAACAGACACCCACCTAGCTCCCCAGTCCTGCAGGAAACCCCACCCCCCTGTGGGCCCCGGGGCCCCTGCCTCTGCTTCCCTGGCATACAGAGGGCACCCAATAAAGGCCTGCTGAGCGCGCAACAAGGCAAACACTCAACAGGCTCTGACTGCTGGCCAAGGCCCAGACATCACCCTTTATAGGAAGAGCTCATCTGCTCCTCACCATGACCTTGGGTGGTCCTAGGTGGCCTGTTTCACAGAGGAAACCAGCCCAGAACCCTGAGGCTGGGCACCCACGGGCACCATCCCTGAGGGCCATGCCCTGCCCTCCAGCACTGTCCTGGGCTGCCCGTCTGAGTGGGCAGCTAAATCGGTCCATCAACCAACCGACTCCGCCACTCAGTCAGCCCAGGAGCAAGCAGGCCGCACAGCCACTGGTCACCGAGGGAGCTGTGACAGCCACGCCATTAGCTGCTGGGGTCCTCACTCACGGGGTGTTTCACACACCAGCCATTCCCATCCTACCACTGCCCTTTGAGGGGGCCTGTATAATTACCCCCATTTCAGACGGGGAGCCTGAGGCATGAAGGTCAAGCCACTGACCCATGGCCACAGAGCTGGGAAGTTGGGAGAATGTGAATTTAAACTTGGATCTCTGGGGCCCAGAGTCCCTGCTCCGGCCAGTCCTGCCCCCAGGGCTCTGCGGTGAAATGATGGTGATGCTGCTGTGGCTGCTACTGTGGCAGGGTGTGACCCATCTCGGCCGAAGTGGTCCCCCCAGGGGTGGCCAGGCTGACAGAGCACCTGCCCCCAGGCTCTCAGCTCCGCACAGGCAGGGACTCACCCCAAGTTCTCGGGGTAAGGAAGGGCCTTCATGTCCCCACTTCACAGAGGAGGAAACTAAGGCTCAGCAGGGTCAAACTGCTGCCCAAGGTCACACAGGTGCCCAGTCACCAAGCCAGGACTTGTCCCCACATTCCCCCCTGCCTCCCGAGCTCCAGTGGCACTAACCACCTTGCTGGGGTTTCTGGTTCTCTGACTCCTGCTCTCAAGTTCAGCAGGCCCCTGGGGGCACAGTGGGGCCATGCCCCGAGGAAACCTGGAAAGTGAGGCCAGGAGCCAGCATGCTGCAAAGGGAGAGGAGGGCAATGCCCGCAACCCAATAGCTTGGACACCAGCTAAAAGGAGCACAGCATGGGAGAGGGCCAGGGAGGAGGAAGGAGGCGAGGGCCAGGGAGGAAGAGGAGGTCGGAGGGAACAGGAAGACATCACTTTGTGCCTGGGGTGATGCTCAGGGCCTCCCCTGAGTGTGGAGTTGGCATGTGCAGAGGCTGGCCTGCTCACCTACCCCTGCAACCCTCCTGGCTGCCACCCTTTGACCCGGGGTTTTGCAGGTTCAAGGGTAGGTACTCAGTGCCCTTGCCCTCGCCAAGCCCTCCTCCTTCCCTGTGGAAACCAGAGTCCTGGAACCCGAGGACAAAGCAGAGCTCCTGGTGTGCACGGGAGTGCGGCCTGAGGCTCGAGGGGGACCGAGACGGACTCCAGGAGCCCCATTGGGGGAGCGAGCAGGCAGGTGCATGCGGGACCTGACCAATAGGACGGGGGGCAGGCCGCAGGTGGAGGCCGGCCTCAGCCCTGACGACGGGGTCATGCCCAGTGTCCCCCCACAACACGCACAGGGGCCGGCACGGGGCACCCTTAAATTCTGCACAGTGCTTAAGGGGAATTCAACAGGGGGCATCTGTCTCTAGCCTGCCCTGTGCTGTGCTGCCTCAGCAGCCTGCTCGCCCTCTCTGGTCCTCGGTGGGCTGTGTGGGGGAGTGATTTAGCACGGTCTTCCAAGATAGGCTGCACCAACTCTAAACCCTGTTTAACAGGTGGCCCAACAGCAGTGCACTGGGGGTGCAGCTGCATGTGCCCCGCCCCATGCAGGCCCACTGATCAGGAGCATGGGTCCCTGGGTTCAAACCCAAGCAGCTGCTTATGAGCCAGCTAAGCCTCAGTTTCCCCCTGTCTGAAATGGAGACAACACCTGGCATATCACAAAGTGTGACCAAGTCCAGGGGAGAGGAGATGGGGAGAGGGGGGAGGGAGAGAGAGAGAGAGAGAGAGAAAGAGAGAGAGAGAGAGAGAAAGCAGGGGCCCTCCCTTCCAGGAACAGCTGTGGAGGAAGCGGCCTCTCCAAGGAGACCATTCACTGGCTGTGAGGGGCGCGCCCTCCCTGGCTGGGCCCCTGGGCAAGGGAGAGGTCTTAGCCTCCCCTGGAGCCCAGAGGCCAGGGCTGGGCAGGTGGCCCCCCGGCCTGTCCCTCGCTCCTTGGGACAGTTCTGAGACCGTGAAGTCTAGTGGGGGCGGGGAGATGCTCACTTGGGGTTCATCTGTCTCTGGCTCCACATTCCAACGAGCTGACAGCCACAAACCCCGGGTGAGTCAGCCGGCCCCAGGCCCCCGGAGGAGCAGGAGAGGGGTGCTGGGGGTGGAGGCGGTGGGCCTGGCCCATGGTGGGCACGCCTGCCGTCCGTCCACATGACCAGTGGGATGTTCACGGCACGAATCAACCCTGCAGTGTCCCATGGGTGCCGCTCAGCATGAACTGGGAGGGGCTCCCCGGTGCAGCCCCCAGGGATTGGGCAGTGGGGACTCACCATCTTCAGCTTGTGCTGCTGCAGGATCTCATCCAGGTTCTGCCTCTTCTTGTAGTTGAAGTAGAAGTTCTTACACTGGGACACCGTCTTGGAGCCCACCATCCGGGCGATGGCCGACCAGTTCCGGCCATGCTCCAGGAGACCTGAGGGTGGAGGACAGCAGGTGAGGGGCTGTGCCCACACAGCCTGGGGGCACACAGAGCCCTGGGAAGAGAGCAGCCCTAACGCCAGGCCTGGGACTCCCTGCTCAGGCCTAAGACGCAGGAGGAGTGGTGGGGGCACCAGAGAGAGTGAGGGTCAGGGCCTGGGCTCAAGGAGCTGGGAGGGCAGGGATGCCTGTCCCAAGTGCACCCCAGCCAAGGCTGCAGGCATGCGTTCTGGGGGCCGAATGCTGGTCAGGGCCAGGACCAAGACCCTGCCGGGCCAGCCCCCTGCTGTCGTGACCCAGCGCTGACACGTCCTCACAGCTGCAGATGAGGCCTCAGGAGGCCGGGCTGTTTTCCGGCTGCACCGGGCTGGGAGTGGAAGGGATGGGTGAGCGAGGCGGGGGGACCATGAAGTCCAGGTGGGGGTGAGTTGAGGCCAGCAGCCTCTGCGCCCAGACTAACTGGGGCACCTGGGACTCAAAGGCCCCCTGGACACCTAAAGGCCCACCCTGGACTCAGACCACACTGGGCTGGTCCAGGGGCTGGGAGTGGACTTGCTTCCAAACCACAGCCCCCCATCTCCGTGAGTGCCTCAGGGCCTCAAAGCCTCCTGATGTGGGGAGGAGCCCCCAGGAGTTGGCAGACCCCAAGGCAAAGCCGCAGCAGTCAGAGGCTGTTTCCTCCATCCCCACAAACAGCAGGCGGGAGTGATGCCCCTCCCCCTGCTGTTTCCAATGCCTTTAAACCAGAGGCTCAGCAAAAACACAGCCTCTGCCCCCGCCCCCACCCCGCAGCAACCCCCTCCGCCCCAGCTCTCGAGGCAGCGCCCCAGGAAGCCTGGTCCCCAAGCTTGGCCCATCTGCCCAAGGAGCTCCGGCACATGGCCAGTGTCTGAACATCTGTGCCGCCCCTCGGAGGCCAGTCTGCCTGAGCAGAGCAGGTAGGGCCAGCCCACTTCCCCGTGGACTGCATGTGTGTGCGCGCGCGTACGCGGCAGCCTCCAGCCCTCCAGGGGCTCTGGGGCAGGACAGGGGCCCCCTGAGGGCGGCAGGCATGAAGCCTGAGTCACGTTGCTGGGAATGAACTTGGTGGCCTCTGAGCCCCAGGGCTAGGCTTGCAGCAACTAACGAGAGTTCCCACAGCGAAGTTTGAGGCCATTTTTCCTTGAATCAAAGCAAGCTGCAAGCAGGGGTGGCTAGGACGGAAATTCTGCAGGACGGCGTGAGCCCGAGGGGCCGGCTATCCGTGCGCTGGCATTTTGTCCTCTTGTCCTGCCATCCCTCCCTCCCTCTGTCCATCCAAGCACAGGCCAGTGGCTGCACACATGGCTGGAACAGAAACGGTGCAGCAGCAGCAGAAACAACACCAACAAGCCACTGTCGCACAGCCAAGTGACCGGGAGTCTGCAAAGCCCTTCACAGACGGTTTCATCTCATCTTTGCTGCCAGGCCATGACCAACCCCCTTTCCCAGGATGGGGGAGTCTGAGGCCCAGGGGTGCAGCAACTCCCGAGCTCGTGGGACAGGCCCAGGGGTCCGGGGGACCCGGGGACCCAGGGTTTCTGCCTGCCAGCTCCAGACCCAGTGGGTAGGGGTGGGGGTGGTGCTGGGCTGGCGGGCCACCTGCTCTCCTGCGGAGGCCACGGGGCCACGTGGCCCCAGGGCTCCTCGGGGTTCCTCAGGGACAGCAGGAGGGGAAGGGAGGGCGTGGGATCAAGTGCAACTGGCCCCCGACCTTTCCCTCCGCCTGAGCCAGCAGCAGCTGCCACTTCCACAGAACCTGGCGGAGGACGACGGGGACGCGCGTTTATTTATATTTCCCCAGCCGGGGCCAAGAGAGCCCAGGCAAACACGTCGGGCCGGAACCCTGGGCGGGAGTGGGTGGGTCTCCCATCTGGGCCTCCTGGGGGTGGGTGGGGTAGGGGTGGCGAGCACCCAGAGTGTGGTCAGACATGGGGAGGCTGACACTTCTGACCCGGGCAAATGAATAAGGAGTCTGGCTGGGGGTGGGGGCAGGGCCCCTGGGCCCTTCCTGACACAGAGACGCCCGCTAAGAGCCCCTCATGGAGCTGTCCAGAAGTCTGGCCCAGACACCCTGTGTGGTTGGGGCCACCCCTCTGCTCTCAGGCCTCAGTTTCCTCAACTACAGTAGGAAGGGCCTGGGTGTGGGTGGCCAGCACAGGCTGCCTGCTGGCTCCTGTCCTTCGAACCTGGACCCAGGGTGCAAGGCGCAGGGAGAGGCAGGTCAGACCCCACCATGCCAGGGAGCCTCCCTGAACAAGGCCCAGCAGAAGCACCCCCCAACCATCCACCTGGAGGAGGACCCCTCTAGCACATGCCAACCAAGACCCCAAGGCCTCCCCCAGACCCCAGTCCTGCCCTCTTTCCTGGGGAGCCCAGGCTGACCACCACAAAGGAGGGGGGGCTCTGAGGAAGAGGGTGGATGTGGGCTCCCATGGGCACGCAACTCCTGAGTCCCCAACCCTGGGCTGCCACAGCTGGTCCCTGTCCCCATGGCCCAGAGCCCCCCACCCCCCACCCCCAGCACCACTCACTCACATCCTCTCATCTGTGTCTCCCCCTCGGCCAAGTTTTCCGGAAACATACGGCTTGGAGGGTGCTCCAGGGAGAGGAGCGAGGAGCAGCGGGCCGGGAGGCGGGAGGCTGGGCGGCCGCGGTGCCGGCTCTGGCGTCTGCTGGCGGCTCAGCTCAGCCTCACATCCTTCTCCTCCAACAGCGCCAGCAAGGAGGGAGGGGGGAGGAGGGGGGAGGGAGGGG
>PVKU01008748.1:32060-70264 GCA_004027475.1 Anoura caudifer | reverse complement strand
AAGTAAGGTGTTACAAATTTTATGCCCACTCCTGGGTGGGTCTCATTTTCCCTAAAGTGCTAAGACATTTCCAATACTTTTCATCTTTTAATCTTAAGATTTGTGTTTTTCCTTATCTCTGGTAAATACTCATATTATTTCTTTCACTAACATCCCCCCCCACACACACACACGGCCCCACCACTGTCTTTCCCTGAAACTATTTTGCATTTGGGTTTGACCTCCTTTGATCGGCCTTGTCTCATCACTCCGTTTGTCTCAGCATGCTGGGAGATTTGCTTTCATCTCATTTAGCATTCTCACAGCCCGGGAACATCATACTGAGACAAGGAGAAGTGTAAGTTATGATACCCTGCTTTATCCACGTACACATTGAAAATTAGGAACTGTTTGTAACTTTTATAGTCACATCAATTTGTCACCACTGAATTTTAAGTAATTGCTTACCATAACTGTACACTCTCACAATTGGAATTGGCCAAAATCCAACGTCAGTGCAGCACGATCATCTTGACTGTGATGATTGCTAAGGAAATGTAAGTAGGCTGAAATAGCTTAAGAATGTTAGAAGATATAAGATGAAATACGGACAATGTGAATTCCCAGTCGAGGCCGTAAACTGCAGAGCCAAAGCAACCAAACAGCAGCTCAATGCCTGGGAAGAAAATCGGGCTCGCTGCTCTAGAACAGAGGAGTAAGCGAGATTGGAGGGAACGCAGGAACGTGGAACAGGAAACGGAGACGGACGATGGGCATTGCTATAGATTTTCTTCAAAGGAGAAACAGACTACAGTTCTGGGCCCGCCCTCGTTGGACGTCATTCTCCCAGGAGCTGGACGGAAGTAAGGCCGGTCAATGCTGCCACTTCTTGGAGAAGGTCCAGGTAGCCGCCACCCTGTCTCTACACTTCCTCCCATCGCCAGCCTACAGGATGGTTCTCCCAGCTCACAGTGGGCCCAGTGAGGTGGGCCAGGGCCCTGCCGCTGTGCGGCCTAGGGAGGCCTGGCCAGGCCGGCCTGCAACCACTCACCCCGCACACACATCGGGGTCAACGTTTGCTTTCTTTTCCTGCTGATGTGTGTTCTGGTTTCCTCTTTCGGTTGCTGCAGGGGCAGATGCAAGACGTGAGGAGGCCATTGACTTGTTCAAGGGCTACACCGTCAGAGGCCCAAAAATAGAACTCCTTGAAGGGACTGAACTGCATAGGAGTTAGAGACCCACATCTATGACCGTGGTAGAGTATGTTCAAGTGTCTCTTGGCCAGTGTTGGTCCCGATGAGCACTCCACCTCTCCACCGTGAAACTTGCACGGGTGTGGTGGCTGATTTAGCCCAGTGTGCTTGTTCAGGACGCTGGGTTTCTAAAAGAACTCTCTTCCTCTGTTAATTAACAACCATTACTTCCTTTGCAAGTGCTATTTAACTATAGAGTGGACAGAGAAGACCACAGAGGCATATAACGGGGCTGGATATTTGGTTGGTAAATTTTCATTCAATAGATGGACATACTATGGGAATAGGGTAGATTTTTCCAAGATTTTTCACTGACATGGTAAGTTCTACAGGTACGGCATTTGGGGCTTTTGAAGGTGTGATTATTTCCTCTGGTTTTTCCTTCAACCTTGTTTAAGAAGAAACCACATTCCTTAGGCCAGGGGCCTCCAACCTCTGGGCCAGTGTCCTGTACTGGCCTCTTAGGAACCAGACTGCGCAGCAGGAGGTGAGGGGCCGGCAAGCAAGCAAAGCCAAGGCCGGAGCTCCGCCTCCTGCTGTTCCCCACCCTCCAACCCCGGTCCGAGGGAAAACTGTCTTCCACAAACCGGTCCCTGGTGCCAAAAGGGTTGGGGACCGCTGCCTCAGGTAGCAAGACTTTTGCTCTTTATCTGCCCATTTGGAAACTGACAGAGTCCAGCCTTCCTTTCCTCTGGGTCTCCGACATCCACATCCACCAGTGATTATTTCACACCCACCCAAGTCCCTAAATTGGCAAATAAAGCAGAATGTCCTGCCCGACGTCACTTGGTCAAGCCTCACAGATCATAAGAGTTTGGCAATTTTACCCCGATGAATCCCAGAGGTAGGGTTCTCTAATTGCTTAAAACCAGAGCCAACTTGAGAACGTACGGAGGTGTGCATCGGAGAGGTGCCGAAGAAGCCTCATTGCCCTAGAAGGCAGTGCAACCCTGGAGCCCTGTTTGGCTCCAAAGAAGGCTTAGATGGTGAGGAATTATCCTGGAAAGAATCCGAACCGAGATGAAAATCCCACGGCAGCCAGTCCAGGGCCGTCTGCCTCCCCTCAGGGCCAGGATGTGGAGCAGAAGGCCTGTGATTGTGTCCCTTTGTAGCTAAAGAGAGCACATCTCAGGGTCACTTGACTGATGTCCTCTAGTCTCTGCGTTCTTTCCTACGCCCCCCCCACATCAACTCAGGTGCAGTGCACTACGTGTTGGTGAGCAGTCAGCCCAGGGGACCAGGCGCCAATAGCCTGGGGACGCTGAGTCATGAAACAGTCACCCAGGTGAGTGACTTGGAAATCAATTAAACCCTCAGAATACATTTGCGTTGCCTGGAGTAGTGACTGCCACAAAGATTGCCAGCAACAAGTAATCCATGTAATTAAAATGCATATATATGGTGTGATATTCAGCAGAGGAAATCGTACAATCAAGAGCCTCTTGCTTCCCAGCTGTGGAGAGTTACCTAGAGATGCAAGCTCCCGGTGGGATGTTTCCCTGGAGATGCGGGAAATGGGGGAGGAGGAAGGGATAGAAAACTCTCATCAGGAAAAAGCGCCTTTGGGTAAATATAGTATCTGGCCTGCACATACTCTTTAAGGTTTGCTAGACTTTTTTTACATCAAATGCTCCCCGATTGCGCAGGAAATCGTTGAGAGGCCGACAGCCAGCTGCTGCCTGCAGAAAGCACCGTGGGACCTGGAAGCAGCTGGGGATCCCACCGTAGCAGCCGATAGGTCAGGCTCCCAAATGGTAAACACACTCCGGCTCCCTCGCCCACAGCACCGCATTTCGCTGAGGTTCTAGCTTGTTCCCGACCCAAATAAAATGTGTGAGAGGCTCTTCTTGTTTTTGCCTTTGCTTTATTTCCCATCCATCCTTTGTTTCTATGAGTCACGCATTCACAATGAAATTGGAGGATAGGAAAATGTGCATACCCCCAAATACAATTATTCTGTTTGGCAAGAATCTCTTAATACATACAGGTTTACTTCATCGTCCTACTGGGGTCATCCATCCGGCTCTCCCGGCGAGAAAAGCAGTGTGAACAGAAAGACCCCTTGGTCTGAGGAAAGGCCAATGGTAAGGAGGACACACAGGCAGGGTTCAACGGGACTGACCACACAGCTCCCCTGAGGTCCCTTCTCTCCCCCCCGCCCCGCCCTCAGCGAGCCATCTCAGGCTTCCAGGTGGGACCGCCGAGTCCTAACACTGGCCTCCCCACAGCCCTCGTCTAGCTCATGGCAAGTTCATCCCCCATTTCCCCCCTTTAGACACAAACACTGCCAGCCACTGTCCCCTGCCCGGGACTGTGGCGTCTCCCACCTCTTTTCCCTTGTCACCCATTGTTCATATTCTGTTCCTTTGTTTCATCTCCTTTTATCAGATTTGATTATGTTTCTGCAACTTCCACATTATCTTCCATTCCTTTCTTAAAAAAAAAAACTTATCTATGAGAGAGAGAGAGAGAGAGAGAGAGAGAGAGAGAGAAAGAGAGAGAGAGAGAGGCAGCAATATGAGAGGAAAACGTGGACCAGCTGCCTCCCATAGGCGCCCTGACTGGGGATCTAACCTGCAACCTTCTGGTGTACGGGTTGATGCTCCAACCCACTGAACCACCCGGCCAGGGCTTTTCCATTGCTTTTAAAACACACCCCTGAGTGAAAAGAACCAGCTGTGCTTCTGCAGAATGCAGTGGGTGCATTGAGAAGATTTTAGGAAATTCATAGGTGAGCCCAAGATCTCTGGCCGAGAGGTCTCCTTCAGAAAACCCCTGTTATATGCACAGTCAACAAGCAGGTGTTCCGTAAAATACTGGTTGGAAGACATGAATGAAGAAGACAAACATTCAGTTTGTCTTACTTTTTTCTGTCAACCTGTGCTCCATGTCTTCAAAACCTGGACAAGCATGCAGAGAGAGCTTCCCGGTGGCCTAAAAATCAGAGCTGTATGGCCCTGCAACATCTGAAGATTTTCATTGTGCTTAAATCCCAAGCCCTGCTGGAGGGGGAGTCCTGATTGGACCCTCAAATTATTCGGGGTGGTGTCCTGAAATGTACCCAAACTGTTAACTCTCCCAGACTTGGGATTATGGGAAGGACCATACATTCCAATAGGGGTGGATATCATTCACCTACTGTTCTTTTCTACCAATAACCCAGAATCCAGACAATAAGAGATGCAAAGAAACACAAAACCGTGACCTATTCTCAAAAGAAATAATGGTCAATAGGAGCAAACCTAAGACTATTCCAGAGAATAGAATTGAGGAATAAGAACTTTAAAATAACCACTATAACTATGTTAATGGGTTTCATGGGAAGAGCGGACAGTAAGGATGCACAGAGAGGAAATTTTAAGCCAAAAAAAAAAGGTGATTGCATGAAAATTTTAGGCTTAAAAATGCAATAGTAACATGAAAATCAGTTCATGTTTGTTAAAGCAGGACTATCCAAAAGAGAAGACCAGTGAAGTATAAAAATTGTAGTTTTTCCACCCATAAGAAAATGAAGACCCCCAAAAGTTAAAGGAACAAAGTTTCAGAGCTCCACAACCTCTTCGTAGGAGAGAAGTGGGCAACTCTCCAGCCCTGGAGAGGGGAAAGGTGAGGGGCTGGGTGCTTTCTGGAGGTGAGAGCTGTTACCTGGAAACGCTGGGATTTTTACCTGGGTCCTCCTGACTCGAGGTCTGTGCTAAAGCTCCGTCCCTCACGTTTCGTACAGTGCTTCCACCCCGCTGCTTCCCACCAGATGTCTCCTAGTTTAGGTACCAAAAGGCCTCTGTCCTTGAAATCAGTCCCACCCTCTATAATCCAGCTGAGGCATCTGCGTACCAAAATTGCTACGTACATAACGTCGAAACTGAACAAGGTCTGCCCTAACTGGCAGTTCAGACGGACAGGCTGAAAGATACAAGCGCAGATACAGACATAGACATTCTTATAGGGGTGTCCAACCCGTGGCCTGCAGGCCCAGGATGGCAGTGAAAGAGGCCCAACACAAAATCGTAATTTACTTAAAACAGTATGACACTTTTTGCGTGTGATTATGTGTCGCAATGTACTTAACGTGTGGCCCGAGAGGACTGTTCTTCTTCCAGTGTGGCCCAGAGATGCCAAAAGGTTGGACACCCCTGCTAGAACCCTGGAGCACACTTGAGGCACATTTTCAACTTGTCTTACTGATTTTCCCTCCCACATTCCACACTTACTATTCTGTTGCACCTCTGTGCTGCTATAGAACAGAAGTCTCAAAATCCGATGCCCCCTGGTGCCAGGGCAAGTCACTGCACCAGCAAAACCAGCGGGGGAATCAGGTGACAGGCAATAATCAGAAATGCAAAAATGCAAAGACCTCCAAGTGGTGCCAGGCCCCAAAGCCTTCGCATTCGAATGTATGTTTTAAGAGTCTCTTCGGCCAGATCTGTTTCTTACCCTGACAATGTGTTCTACGAAATAAAGCACAGGGGTTAAAATCCACTGTGACAAAACTCATCTCAAGTTCTAGCTCTGCCACGCACTGACTTTGGTGGTACAAGCCTGGTCCTGGGTGGTGACTGGCCTCCGGTCCCTTTGCAATTAAACGGTAATAACAATAGCACCGACTTCACAGGTCGTAACAAACATCAAGTAATGATGTGATGTGTGCAAATTGCTTTGAACGGTGCACAGTGAATGCTCCACAAATAGTAGCTATTATTTATATGAGCAGAGCTTAGCTAAGTTTTTAAAAAAGGGTTTCTAATTTAGTTTTCAAGTTTATATGTAAAAGGAGCAAGAAAGGTGTATTTTACCTTGAACGTCTGACTGAAAGCTTATTATGAGGCTGGACGCTAGCAGTTATTCACACAAGCATGATGTACAAGGCCGCATATCTAGTGCAACACGTACATAATGTATGAGCAGTGGTGACCTACGATGACCCGCTGCTGGTCCATTGTTCAGTATCTTCCCTCTCAGACTCACGGGGAGCTGGTAATTTCTGTATTTTCAGAATTATTTCCCCTTCAAAAATGTGCTGCTCTGAATACATTCCTCTGGGATGTCATGTTAAGAATTCTTGATCATTTTACAGACCCTCTTTATTTAAAAAAAAAAAAAAGCCCTTGTAAATATTTAATAAAGCAATGCTTAAATACAGCGATGGCACGGTTTCTCCCGAAGTGACCACTGAAATGAAAATCAGGCAGAGTTATGACTCATTTTATATGTGATGTGATCTGTTGGTGCTGTCCATAAATTGCTGCTGTCAGGGTAAACCAGTTGGCTGCTGTCTCTATTGCTAATAGCCTATTTATATGCACTGTATAAATGTTTCATGGGGAGATTTCCCATCATATTTTGACTTAGAGCAAAATAAAGACATTAGTTTGCTGAAGGACATCTCCTCCTGTGGTCACAGTCTCTTGATGACTTTTTAATATGAGAAATTGATTTAAATCCTCAAAACATCATGAAATACTATTATTTCTTTTCCTGAAATGTCTACTGATCATTTCTATAACAATTTCTCTGTGCAAACCTTTAACATGGACTTGTGCTATGGTCTCATATAATATTAATGATGCTATTAATTTATAATAACTAACACTAACTTATTCAATAAATATTTATTAATGAACTTTTCTGTGCCAGGCCCTAAGAATACAGGGGTAGACCAGACCAGCCTGGGCCCTGGCTGAGAAGTTTACAATGTAATGGGGAAGACATTCATTAAAAGAATAGAGTAATGAGACTTCCAGCCATGATGGAGGCCTAGGTGGACAGACTGTGCCTCCTCGCACAACCAAAATAAGGACAACAAAGATTTAGAAACAAGAAAACAACCAGAACTGATAGAAAATTGAACTGTATGGAAGTTCAACAACCATTCATCCAGACTGATGAGAGGGGTGGAGTTGCGGCAAGAAAAATTGGAGGTTGGTGGATCCAGAAATGCAGACGGAGGCTAGCAGACCCCATGTGCACAGGTGGTGGCTGATGGACCCCCAGGCACAGGGTGGCAACAGGTAGACCCAGTGAGGCCATGCAAGTCGGCTGGCTGACCAGGCGGTCCTACATTCACACACAGATAATCCAGGCGAAAATGGGGAGTGAGACAGACCTCGCAACCCAGGGCCCCAGCGCCAGGAAATAAAACCTAAAAACACCAACTGAAAACACTTGTGGGGGTTGAGGTGCCAGGAGAGACTCCCAGTCTCATAGGAGAGTTCACTGGAGAGACCCACAGGGTCCTAGAATGTACACAAGCCCATCCACACAGAAATCAGCACCAGAAGGGCCCAATTTGCTTGAGGGAAGTGGCAGAAGGGACTAGAATCCTAGAGAGAGCGGAGCAAATGCCTTTGTTCCCTCTCGACCCTGCCCCCACATACAGCATCACAACCCAATGACTGGGCTGCCCCACCCTGGGGAACACCTAAGGCTCTGCCCCTCACTACATAACAGCTGCGACCAGCCAAAAAAAAAAAAAAAAAAAAAGGCTCAAATGGGAGAACAGATCAAAGCCCCAGAGCCAATTCATCTAAGCGATGAGAGATAGCCAACCTATCAGATGCACAGTTCAAAGCACTGGTGATCAGAATGCTCACAGAATTGGTTGATTTTGGTTGCAAATTAGATTAACAAATGAAGGCTACACTAAGTGAAATGAAGGAAAACACACAGGGAACTAATAGTGATGGGAGGAAAACTGGGACTCAAATCAATGGAGTGGACCAGAGGGAACAAACAAACAAACAAACAAACAGAAAAGAATGAAGAAACAAGAATTAAAAAAAAAAATGAGGAGAGGCTTAGGAACCTCCAGGATAACTTTAAACGTCCCAACATCTGAATTATAGGGGTACCAAAAGGGGAAGAAGAAGAGCAACAAGTGGAAAACTTATTTGAACAAATAAGAAAGGAGAACTTCCCCAATCTGACAAAGGAAATAGACTTCCAGGAAGTCCAGGAAGCTCAGAGAGTCCCAAAGAAGGTGGACCCAAGGAGGAACACACCAAGGCACATCATAATTACATCAGCCAAGATTAAAATGAAGGAAAGAATTCTAGAAGCAGCAAGGGATAAAGGCAAAGCCACCTACAAAGAAGTTCCCATCAGACTGTCAGCTGATTTCTCAAAAGAGACCTTACAGACAAGAAGGGGCTGGAAAGAAATATTCCAAGTCTTGAAAGTCAAGGACCTACATCCAAGATTGCTCTATCCAGCAAAGCTTTCATTTAGAATGGAAGGGAAGATAAAGCACTTCTCAGAAAAGGTCAAGTTAAAGGAGTTCATCATCACCAAGCCCTTATTATATGAAATGTTAAAGGGACTTATCTATGAAGAAGAAGATAAAAACATAAACAGTAAAAAGACAGCAAACTCAGATACTAACAACCACACCTAAAACAAAAGCAAACTAAGCAAACAGCTAGAACAGGAACAGAACCACCGAAATGGAGATCAGATGGAGGGTTAGCAACAGGGGAGTGGGAGGAGGAGAGGGGGGAAAGGTACAGAGAATAAGTAGCATAGACAGTGAGTAGAACATAGACAGGGGAGAGCAAGAATAGTGTGGGAAATGTAGAAGCTATGTTACGGAAAATAATGACTCTGGCGCGATTCGGGGTAACGGAGTGAGGCTTTATTACACGCGCAGACCCAGAGGAGGCAGTCTCCAAATTCTGGGCCCCGAACCTTGGCTGGGCAGGGCTTTTATTGCTCTCTGGACACCATATCCTACGTGGCAAAAGCAGGAGGTACAGAAGCTGATGCAAAAATAACTCTAGCCTTGAGGTGTCCTTGAGGAGTCCTTATCGGAAGCTGGGTGTTCAGAAGCCAAAGCGGGAGTGAGTGTACAGAAGCCAAAAACGGGAGTTAGCTGCTACAGCTAAAGAACTTATGACCCATGGACATGAACTAAAGGGGGGGAATGTGGGTGGGAGGGGGTGTGCAGGGTGGAGGGGAATGATGGGGGAGAAATGGGACAACTGTAATAGCATAATCAATAAAATATATTTTTTAAAAGGAATAGAATAATGCATTACACAAAAGAGGCACATTTACTTTCCATTGTAATAACTATTAAAAAGCAAAAGCAATGGCACTTTTGTGGGTATTCTTTATTAAGCACATATTAAAAGCCATGCCATATATCAGAGAAATATGCAGGCTACAAAATAAATGCGTATCACAGCATCACAGGCCCTCTATCAAAGAAACCTAAGGTGGTAGGTCCAGGGAAAGATGTAAATATGTGCCCAGCAAACCTGCTTGGGGACAGGCTGCAGACAGAGAAGTGGGGATTTGCCCACCCACACAGAGGACAGGCTGAGAATCCACCGGAACAGGTGCAAGCGAAGCCTTCCCGTGGGAGGTGAAATTTTAGGTGGATATGGGAGAATCCATGACTATGGGGAATAGAGAGGCAGGGAAAGAGAATGTAAGTACAGGGTCCTTTTCTGTTTTAAAAAAAGTCAATGCTATAAAAAAAAAGAATGATATATTTAGGAAAAGCTCTTTGCTTCCTTCACGGAACACGAGTAGGGCCTATTGTGTGAAATGCAGAAATGAGAAAATAAGTGTTCCTCGTCCTTTGGGGGCTCCAAACCTGGGAGCTATAGGAAGGAGTAGCAGTAAGTGCCTGATGTGAGATGTTTGTCATTGCGTTTGTGTTCATGTTTGTTGGAATTCTATCCCGGATCTATCACGAGACCTCAGACACACCCTCCAAGCTCCTGGAGCTGCCAGTGTGCTTGGTGTGGGCCTGGTCCCTTTGGCGAGCAGACCGGTGCTTGCTGCGGTCAGCAAAAAGCCCCAGCAGGGCATCTGGATGGGGAGGAAGGATGGGGGCGTGGGATGGCCCTGGGGTACATGCACCAGTGGGTGAACAAATGGAAGCCTATTGTGAGCCTCAGGGCTTGTCAACGCGGCAGATCAGATTCCAACTTGCCGGGCAGCCACCCATGGAAACAGACACCCATGCACCGCGGGCCGAGGAGGGTGAAGACTCAGCTGGTGGGTCCCCGGTGCAGACAGGACGCGTCTCCTGAAGAGGGACCTGCTGCTTCGCTGCACGGCTCCACTCCCCACGAGCGGCTCTCACTAGGAAACTGCGCTGCGGTTGCGCCTGCCTCAGCCCGACACCATGGAGCTCCTTCCTCTCCCCTCCCTGTTCCTCTGTCTACCTCAGGGCCCCGGGGGCAGGCGAGGGCATTTGCATCTTTTAACTAAGTGGCCGGTGGTATGTTTTGAGTGACATCAAATGAAGACGGGACGAGGAAGTACTGACTCTGGGACAGTACCGCTGTCCCCAGTAAGGCCACGCTCCTATCTCGGTAAGTTTCTCGGCTCTCACCGCCAAACAGAAACCGAACAGTGTTCAATCCCGTGCATGCCTCGTTCGACTGGAGAAGTTCGGCATTTTTCATGGATCACTAAAGCCAAGGACAGTTTCACACGTTTTTGTGTGTAGCTGCACATGCAGGGTGATCTGTCTTTAAGTAGGGAAATTACTGTAAAAGAAATGAGTCCTGGATAGTTTCCCTTCCAGGCAGGCATCTTGCTGTTTAAATGAACATCTTGTTTAAAATTAAAAAATACTACAACATGATTTTTTTAACCTGGGGAAGGTAACATATTACTCTTCACCAGAGCAATGTGTGGAAAACAGCAAGTGAGGAGGGAAACCCAGTAAGTAAAGCAATGATGTATATTGAGTATTCTGCTGCGTACACACACACATATATAATGTTAAATTTGTATATGTCTGAAAATAAGGGGAAAACTACCAGCAATGAAAATTCAAATGATTAACCAAAGTCATACAGCATATCTTGTGACCTTAATTCTATCCTTTTTTTCTACCCAGAAATATTTAAGACAACTAAATAGACCCAGTAATGTGCCCAGACTGTCCATATAAAGATAATTTACTATAATATTGGTCTTTGTTACTCCTAAATCCATGCAAAGAACTGAAAACAGTTTCCGTATTTCCAGCTATATTTCTTCATCGAGTTCTGCGTTCTTCATGTATTGGAAAGCGACTTAGTTTTCCACAGGAATGTCTCCATGGGAGATGGAGAAACAGGAGTTTGCATAGCTGCACGGATTTTTCTGCTGAGTTCTGTCTCTATCCGGATCCCTATTGCCAGGCCCCTGCTACTCTCCACACACACACGTACACCTGCAGAATCGATGGCTTTGTTATAAAATGCCTGGGGAGTCCCCGGAGTACTAAGTGCCTATTCAAAAAAGTACCAGGCAAGAAACAGGGCTCGAAATGGAGCGTCTGCAGCTGCAGTGTCGAGAAATGAGATCAGATTGGCAACAGATTCAGAAACCCAGGCCATCACAGTCATTTCAGGGAAATTTGGGAAATGGCCGTTGTCGGAAGCGTGGTTTCCTGTAACACAGAAGATGTGGTGGCAAATGCTGGGTGATGAGGTGGCGGCGGGATGAAAGCCAGGGAGCGCGGAGCAGCTACAGAAACGGGCACTCGCGCCTCCTTCAGCAGCCTCTTCTCCACGACGGGCAAACGAGGTGACTCTTGTCTTGTCCCAGCAGAACTATGTGCCGTGTTCAAAGCCGGGTGCAGGATCCTGCTCCTGGCCGCTGCTTTCCGCGAACAAGGGCCTTTAGAAGGTCGCGGGTTTGGGTGCACGGGGCTTTGAAGGCAGCCCTGGAGCAAAGCTTTCGTACTAAGCCGGATCTATTTGAGGATAGAAAAGGCAACAAGAAAAGAACCCTCTCATGGTTCGCCTGAGCGGAACACCGAGCAGTCAAATCGGGATTCGGAGGCAAGAAGGGGCGAGAACTTAACGCGGGTGGTCGTATTCCGAAATTGGACAAAATGCATGAATCAGCCTGCGTGCAGCAGCACATGGCTCCCGAGAATTTATAATTGTCAACGACACATTTGCACCCAATGGTGCGAGTATTGCACTAATACGCTTTTCACAAGTGTTAGCTTGGACCGTGTTTTTCTTTAACGGATAATGGTTTCGTAAAGTTTATAGTAAAATATTCTGGAAGCCAGTTTTCTAAGCAACCCCTCCCTAGGAAGGTGCTTCTCATCCCAGGTGCAGGCATGACGGGGCTCTGGCCCGGGAGACACGGTGTGTCCGGCTTGCCTCTCTCCAAAAAGGAAAGTTTACACTTTTTCAAAAGTGACAAAGTGGTTGCTTGCCACTGAAAGACATTTTCTCTCTCTGCCCATGCGTCTGTCTGTCTGTCCATCTGACACTCCAGTCCTCATACCTTAAAATGCAATCTCCCCTTCTTAGAAGCAGTGTTTCCATCTTATTCAGAATATGGATTATTCTGCTTGCACCGCTGCAGCTGCCCTGCTCGGCGATAAGATTTTTCCCCTACACGAGACCAAACCCACGACACTGGTGACGGACTTTCGGACAAACGCACCCCACCGAGCCTCCTCTGCTGCACAGGCTCGGGCACTAAAACACCAGCCCCCGGGGTCAGGAAAACGGCTTCTGGGTGGGGCGGTGCGCAGCTTGGAAAAGTTTCCTGGCACCTGGGCCTCAGTTTCCCCTTCTTCACGAGGTGGATCCCAAACTTGAACTTACTACTGACTAAATTTAAACTGACTATAAGGGTAAATGTATTAAAATGTATTCTCTGAATGTCAAGACCATATATTATACTTTTTAAAATCCTTATAATCCTTAACATATAGAAGGTGTCAGATAATATTTGTTGAATGAATTTGAGTATTTAAAACAATAGGGATACTTAAATTTGTGTAGTCAATTGGCATTGGCAGGTTAGACCTGAATGTCTATTTTATGCTGGTGAGGTTTTCAATATTACATAAACTTTTATATTGTTAAATGTTAAGCCCTGGCTGGTGTGGCTCAGTGGATTGAGTGCCCGCCTGCAAACCAAAGGGTTGCTGGTTCGATTCCCAGTCATGGCACGTGCCTGGGTTTCAGGCAGGTCCCCAGTAGGGGGCGCACAAGAGGCAACGACACACTGATATTTCTCTCCCTCTCTCCCTCCCTTCCCCTATCTCTAGAAATAAATAAATTAAAATCTTTAAAATAAGGAAATAAATGCGAAGCACATCCTGACAAAATATACTTTTCTATTTAAAAGTAAATGTTAGTATGAAGTCCTGCGAAAAATCTTGCCAGTGACATAAAGCAGATTAGTGATGCCGTGGCTGGGGGGAAGGAGAAATAGGGGGAACTGTTCAGTGGCCACGGGGCTTTCTCCGGGGTGACGGCGATGCTCTGGAACGTGACACAGCTCACGTTGGCACAACACGGTAAATGCACCAAATGCAAATGAACTCTGTGAGTTAAGATGAATAAGACAGGCTACCAGGAAGCAGGAACCGGTGAGACGGGAGGAGGGAATCTCAGCGTGGTTAAGTTTGCACCATCTGGAGGGCAGCGGAGAAAAGCTTCGAGCGTGTGCCGAGCATCCCATGAAATTCCTCTCTGCTCTCCGAAGGATAAAGAAGGCTTGCAGAGTGAGCAAAGAGGAGATTAGATTTGAGATGAACACAATTAGTCTTCGTCAATCATCATTAGTAGCGAAGATGATTTCATGGCAAGAATATATTGATAAATTGGCTTGTGCGAGGCAAATTAATAAGATTAACTTGCTGAACATATCAAATACGTGTGTAAAAATCAACCAAGTATTTGAAAACCGTTTCTGTTTGCAGACAGCGAGTCTGGCTTAAAGGCAAAAACTGCATCTAACAGGAAGTCCTCAAAAATGAAGTCCTACCTCCACTACAAAGTGGTCTCCAAACCTCAGTTTGACTTCCCGAGGTCTCCGGGCAGGACCAGGACAACACGCTGATGGGGGAACTAACACAACATCGCAACATAGCCCCTAGGTCACAGGTGGCAAACACAAGGCCCGCAGGCCCGAATCCGGCCCTCCACCTGGTTTCAACCAGCCCGGCGGCAGCCCCAAGCTGCTTGCCCCTGGTTAAGGAATAGTGACATGTATACAGCCCCAAAATTACATTCGGCCCTTTGAAGGCAAACGGGAGGCTGATGTGGCCCCCGGTGATAATAAGTTTGACACCCTGCCCTAGGTCTTTGTGACAGGCCCTGTAGTCCTCTGAACACACCAACCAGGGACAGAGCGGTTGCCCTTGACACTCTCGCATTCACACACGAACCACCTACTCGGGTCGGTTTGAACCGGGCCGTCCCTCCCTCCATCCACCTCTGCTGTCTTCAATGCGCAGACTGCTCCAGGCGCCCTCCGCCAGCACTGCGTTCCAGTCCGCCCTCGGCGCTCCGGCACTGGATGTGTGTGTGCCGCGTCCTGGGACAGAAGGCCTCCGGCTCTAGCGCTGAGCGAGCCCCTGCCCCTGCCAGGCCTGCCCTCCACTCACCCAGCCCCACTGCGTAGGTGGAAGAGCCGCAGCCCCTTCAGGACACGAGGCTCCGCGGGGCCCGCACTGCCGCTCCCACGCTCACGGGGGCCTCTAGGCGTTAGGCGTCCCTTCCCACGCGCCTGCAAACGCTCCTCCTGACCTTCCCGGGGCTGCATCGGGCTCTGTTGCTTGGTTCGCAGCCTCGGAGTGGCCTGCCCGAGCGGTCCTCCGCGGACCGGGCCGTCCGAGGCTGTAAGTAGATGCTCGGTCTCTGTTTAGGAATAAAACCGAGGTCCAGGAAGAGAACAGATGGATGGGCCCGGCCGGGCTGGGGGCAGCGGGGGGCGCTGTTCAGTCGGGGCGGGGGTTAAGGTGGGTTTAAGGAAGGCTTCTCTGAAAATGCCAAAAAAAGACCAGCGCAGAGTGAGAGAACAGCATTTAGACACGCGGAGGGCGAACCTGAAAGGTACAGGCCACGGCCAAGCAAAGGCCTTCAGACAAGAGCTGGTGTGTCTGGGGAGCGAGGGGGCCGTGGTGGCTGAGCTGATGGCCCGGGAGAAGGGCAGGGGACACGCGGCTCAGCCAGCAGCAGGCCAGGTCAGGGAGCAGTCCTGTGGCCAAGGTAGGGTTTGTGGAACTTGCTCTGAGACAGACAGGGGCCATTAAAGGGTGGTGAGGAGAGACATTACACACACATACATACGTAGATGCATGAATGGATACATACACCAAAAAAAGGGAAAAAATTAGTCTGGAAACACAGGGCTCCAACTTTGTCTCCCGTTTGGTCAGCACCTGTCCAACAAAACAGACGGGAACTCGGGGACGCAGTGAGGAACGGGTTGCCCCGTCTGACCACCCCCACGTCTGCAGAGACCCCTCCTGATCCTGCCTGTTCTCTCTCGCTCCACGGTCTCCATCACACTTATTATTCTACCTGTTTTGTTTATTATCAATTTCTTATCGCCTCCTTGCACGGGAGCGACAGCTTCTGGCGGGCAGACGATTCTGTCCCACCGCCCCCACGGCCTGTGGGGGACGCCACTGCCTCCCTTGGGCTCCCCCAGCACCCCGACTCTGCGGCTTAGAGGCCACTGCACTGGCCCTGCCTGCCCCACCAGAAAGCCCCCCATCATCCTCTGGGAACGACTCAACCTGAATTTTCTCTCTGGAACGAAAAGAGATTCCTCCGCTTTCACGGTCTAAGAAAACCCAAGGGGCAATTCTCCAGTGGTGGAAAGAAGGACATTGCGATGAGAAGTGAAAACCAGGGCGTCTTTGAGACGCAGAAGAAGAGCATATCGACTGTGTGTGTTGAACTCTTACCAAGTCTCTCAAATAAGGGCGGCTTGGACAATTTGGTCAGTGCCCGGTTTTCACAATATGTTTTCTGTTTATGACATTTTTCTTAGGCTACCAGCATATGGCCAGGCTTTATCTTACCGAGTAGATCTTCTGCTTTTAAATGAAATACATGAAAGTGCGAAGCAATTTCCTGCTGGGACAACAGTGGAAAGATTAGAAAATGCGGATCCCTCCAGAATACACCCACAATTACCGTCCAAGGCTGCTCTGAGGGAGGAGATCAGATCAGATGAAGAAAATAATGTCTCCTCCCGGAGAGAAAATATATAAATATATATACTTCTCCTCTGGGGGAGAAAATGTGTGTATATTCTCAGGATTTGGGACAGATAATTAAACCGGAACTACGTTCAAGGTCGTTCATAAACCTCGAAGTCACAGCTGCCAATGGAGATAACATGTCACAGCCAGCAGCTCACGGACTTTGAAACTCAGTGTTCCAATGTCCCGTGTGTGCACAATGTTCTGCATTGTAGAAAAAAATTTTTTAAGATTTTTTTTTCTTTTTAGAGAGAGGGGAAGAGAGGGAGAGAAACATCAGCGTGTGGTTGCCTCTCGTGCACCCCCCTACTGGGGACCTGGACTGCAACCCACACATGTGCCCTAACTGGGAATTGAACCGGCGACCTTTTGGTTCACAGGCTGGTGCTCAATCTGCTGAGCCACACCAGCCAGGGCTGTAAAAAAAAAATTTTTAACTGCCATTGTCAATAAAAGAAAAGAGTCCAGGTTAGCAATGAAATATAGCTCAAAATGATTAAAAGGAAAATGTCGTTTCTTCTAGAAAATAGAAAATACGCTACTTCCTACATCATTAATGTCTACGCTTGGCGAAGGGTAGAGAAGGAAACTCATAGTCAAATGGAAAAAGACGCCCTGTGTTGAGCATCCCATCCCCCATGGCTCCATGCACATGGAAACAAAATCTCAAATAGATTAAGCTCGGGTGATCCCTGAAGATAATCTTAAATTAATTTAAGTGGAATTGCCATTTAATTCTTAAATACGAACATCCTCAAGAATGTCGTGGGGACTCCGTGAAACCCTCAGTCTGCCTCTGCGGGTGGGCGGCGTTGCCCAGATTCTGCATTCCGTACAGGTGCCCAGGAGCCGGTGAGCACCTGGTCAGAGGACCACACTCCACTCGGTGAGTGCCAATGTCAAGGCCCCTGCCACAGGAAATGCGATACTTTCTACTGTGAACCTATGCAAAATGGGATTATTACAAGGAAAAAGCTACTTCCAGAAATAACCTGTAACTTATTCCAAACCAAGGCAACTGCTTCTGTATCATCCACTATTACTTATGTGACTCACACCCAGTGTATTTCCGATGGCGAACTCAGAGACCGATCAAGGAGTGATTGCGTTGTAACACAAAAGCCTTTGTACATTGCATTCCAAAATTTCGTTCTAGGTAAAATCACTTAATAGAGGAGGCAGTGTTAAAATATTCCCCTTAGAATGTATCCATACCTAACGTGTCTCAGAAAACTTTTCTGAAAACTCCTACTAATACAGACTCCTTCCTCCACCTTTTAAAACAATGCATAGTTCCTCCTGATGTTTATTTGAACATAAATTACTACAGCAGACGGGGAGCCGGGAGAGGTGTTAGGAGACTATTCCAAGGTTCAGGAGGGAGGCATGGAGGCTCCTCAGATCCTGACCGTGAGGAGGAAGGCGGAGGAAGAAGGCCAGGCAGCCACCCAGTAGGCTCAGGTACATTCTTCTAGAGACGTTGCTTTCCCAGTTAAGCTAGCTGCTTCCCTCAGCGCTGTTGACTGAGTAATTGTTGCCACTGGTTTGAACGCTGGTGTGACCATATACTTCATGACAAAATTGCCCCGCACTGGGCTTTCCCTCTTACGTCCGGTCCGCTCTGCCTGTTTGCCTGTCCAGGGCTGCCCCACACTTCTCCACGACTAAAGAACACGTTACTGCTGTATTTCAAAGTCCCCCAGATCCACTCCTCCGGGTGAGCCTGAGAACTGCTTAGTAAAGTTCAAACAGCCTGGTGGGATAGCACTGAGTGTTTAGATTAATTTGGTGTAATTAACACCTTTCTAATTTAAAGCATCCCAAATGAAGAATAGAAGAGATCTCTGTGTTCATTCAAATCTTCTTTTATGCCTTTGAACAAAGTCTGTAGTTTATATGCACTTATGAGCGTTACACATGTATTTGAAGTTTTTTTCCAGATGACATCTTTTTTCCTTTATTTCCTTCCTCTCTGGTTATTATCAGTAGACTTTTAGGTGACTGTGCAATTTATTTAGATTATGCAGATTACTTGGCAATTTAACATACTGAGCTCTCTTACTGCTGCTATTGTTTCTCCAGTTAATTTCTTGGCATTTCTAGGCTGACAGTGATACCACGTACGGGCATTCGTGGGTTTGCTGCTTCTTTTCCATCGCTCACACGTTTTCCTTCCTTCTCCGACCTTTGGCACCGGTGTGACAGTGTGAAATAATGCACTTGGCAGTAAGAAGCTTTGTATTTCACATTCCTGACTTTAATAGAACACTTTCATAGTTTACTATAAAGCATTTTAAAAACTATGAGCTGGGTATCGTAATTTATATTGACAATTATATAATGATCTCTTCATATATAATGTAGTTTTATTATATAAGAAAGTGTCCTTCTAGTTCTAATTTGTTCTTGGCTTTTAAAAAGGAATAGGCACTGGATTTTAGCAAATATTCCTTAGTGTCTGTTGATAAAATTGTATGACTTCTCTCATAACTTCTTAATACAGCTAATCCTGTGAACTGATTCCTAATATTGAACATCTTTATTCTAAGGATACTTTCCCTTGGTCATAGTTCAAAATTCAAAATATATTCTATTACCATAACAATTTTGGGAGTAATGTCACATGTTTGCACCAATATTCATTGGCACAATTGATTTTGTAAATTCTACGCTATCTTTGCCAGATTCCAGTGTACCCATGATTCTCACTGCACAAAATAATTGGAAAGATTTTCTTCTTCGTCCAGGATCAGGCACAGTTTAATAGAATGTTTCTATTTCTAGCGAAGTTTTGGAAGAATCCGCGCCTGGAACTCTCTGGACTGGGAATACTGTCCGAGGGTGTCTCTGGATGGCTTTGTCCGCGTGTGTGACCGTTATTAGACTCCGGACATGGTTCTCTTCCCGGGTCACGTTACGTAATTTATCTGTCACCCACAGCACCATTTCATCCTGGACTTCAGATATTGCTAATTCATTGAGAGAAGGGTGGGTTCCTAAATGTTTCAGATTTTCCCGGTATCTTTCCCGACTTCACCCTCCTGTGCTCAGTGAGGACTTGGCACGGGCTTGGTTCTTGGTTGTGGGGATAATTCAACCTCTTCTTACTCCTGCCGTGTGGCTGGTGCTGGTGAACCACAACCGGGGAATTTCCGATTGGTTCCACTCTCCCTCTCTTCTTCCAAAATTCGCTAATACCTTAATGAGCCGATTTAAATTCTTCCCAGTTGGGTGGTGAATTATTGAAGATGGTACATCTCTGATTGCATCGTTCTCTACCCTTTGGGTCTGACTCATGTAGAATTACTCACACTTTAACTGGACTGGTGTGACTCACACAGCATGGATTGCAGTTGGTTTTTTTCCTTTTAACTGAATTGATAGCGTTTTTCCCCTGTTTATTTCTGGCTTTATGTTATTTTCTAATCAGTGTTTTTCAGTCATTCTGTTTGGCTTTCCTTCCTTCATCTGTCCCATGCCTTTGGCTGATGTTCCTGCTTCATTCCGCTCCTTTTACATTCTATCATCTGCTCGTTTGTCCATGTGCCTTTTCTTAAACAACTCGGAAGAAATTTTTCCAGTTGTATCAATGAATACCTAAAGGACTTCCCCATGGTAGTCGAACTAGCATACAACGTGAGGCAGAAGCAGGCTTGGGTATCGTTCACAATACACAGGTTTCCTTCCCCCCAGGGCCCCCCACCCCAATCACAGCAGAAGAAACCTGGACTTTCCCAAGACCCGGCAGCTGGGTGGACCCCCAGGACTCGTCCTGGCCAACGAAATGTGACAGAGTGACCTGCGTCATTCCAGGCTAAGGCACGGAGACGTCTGTGTTGTGCATCGGTCTCTCCGCCCCTCTCCTGCGCACCTGCGTGGGCCCCCACTGCCGCGGCTCCACCGCCCTGGGACCTGTGGCGGCTTGGGGAGCAGAGCTCACGCCACCAACCCCGAAGTGCACGTGGGCGCCTGAGAAGTAAAGGTCACTTAGGTTAGGTCGTGGGCACTTCAGTTACAGTTGTGGCCACAGCAAATCCTAGGCTTTCCCGACTGATCCAAGCAGAGAAGAGACTCTACACGCAATCAACGTAACCTAAAATCCACACTCGACTAGCTGGTGCCAGCGGATACACGTGTTGCTTAGAGGGGAGGCAGGTTAGTGGCAAAAGCAGAGGCTTTGACAATCATCTCGGGCGATTCACGAATTGCCTGTGTTGGGCTACATACCTTCACAGCTGGGGTTCTCATTTGGAAAACAAGTCTAATAACTACCTGGAAAGGAGCTCTAAGAAGTAAATAAAGATGTCTGTTAAACACCTGGAGTCTAGTTCATTCCAATGAAAGCAGATATAATAATTATTATTGATTTTCTATTGTTTATTCATATTAAACAAAGCATGACTAAAACTTTTGCTCATAAAATCTTTTTAACAGCAATGGAGTTTATCGGATGAAGTCGAGAAAACTACTGATCCAACTTTTATTGCGTAATGATTAATTCCATATACATAAAAATAAAAAATCTTGAGGTTTTTCCAAAGAAACAATATTTTCATATATACAATTATTAACTTCTCTTTGTTGACATTTAAGTTCTTTATGTTGCAAAGTTTGTGCTAAACTACTTTTTCTCCAAATGAGTACTTATGTGAAAAACAAAAAATGCAGGACTTATTTTAAAATATAGAAATAGACATTTTTATTCTTACTCTATAATATCAAATAATCCAGTTAATATATTAAAAGACAAAAATATGCCTTGAACATTCCTGGTTTAGGTGATCAAATATCTTTCTTATTTTCTTTCTTATTATTTCTTATCACTGAGAATTTTGTTTTCATTGGCCAATATCAGAGCCAATTGAGTTGGTTTTCATTTGTTTAGCAATTAAAAATGTATATGTGTCAACACCGAGATTTTATTTCTCTTACGTAACTGGAGGGAAATCTTTAAAATATGATCATCTACAGCTATCCCTTATCTCTTTCCTTAAAAAGAGTTGTTCTTACTTTGACAAATAAGATTTAGGCAAATTCTAAAGGATCCATATTAACTCACATATTCAGTCACAGTAGAGTTTGGAAAATTTAACAATTCTTTTCTCTGGTAAAAAAAATAGTAAAATTAACTCAATGCTTTAAAAGTTCCTTGAAACAAAAGCTAAAATCACTGAAGGCAGGCTTCACAAATATTTTTGCTAAATCTTTCCAAACAAAATACCTGACTCATTAAAACATTTCAATGTAATAGTCTGCACCTTTTTTACTTCTAATACCCGCAACAGCTGACGTTGTCTTAGCAACCCCGATGGAGGGCTTGCTTCAGGGACACAAATGGGATTTCAGGAATGCCATTCAAAATATATCGACCTAGTATTTGTAACTAAGACATGCCCTTGGGGCTCCAATTACTAATGATTAAAGGAAAAAAAGAAGGAGAAAATATAAAAGTAATACATATAACCTATTTATCCTAGAAAACAAGGTGCTAATATCACATTTACTTGAATTTTCTTTCCACTTCTAAAATCCATCCTAGAAATAGGTGATGTTTTAAAAAGCATGCACATGATAAAAAAATGAAAAATGCAATTATGACTATGGCAATGGGACAGAAATATTTTGCCAAGGAAATATTTTCTTACTGAGCTAATACGAGTTTCAGCGAATGTACTCCGGGTGGCAAATGCCCACTTTATGGGCACCGTCCCATCTTTACTCTGGGGAAGGCGTCTTGCAGCTGCGGTTCTGAAACCCACACATGCCGGGATGAAAGCGAGGAGGAGGAGGAGGAGGACAAGGTGTAGCTCTCCTGCCTCTGCTCTCTACCTGGCTGCCTGTCTCCTCTGGTGTCCCGAGGCGTTCCCAAGGGTCCACCATCCTGGGACTCAGCTGCCTGGCCACGACGGACAATAATGTATTTCTTGCCTAAGAGAAAGGAGCTCCCTGTCCAGGCGTTGAAAGGGATGCTTAACGCTGAGCTTCCACACTGTAATTTCTAATGGCCACCTCAGGAAGGGATGCCCAAAGGGACAGAGGTAGAGAATGCACAAGAGCATCCTGGGAAGAGACATTTCTGGAGACGGGATGCGGGAGTTTGTGTGCTTGTCTCCATATGGTACACAAAAGGCAATCCCCGTGGCTGATTTTAGCAGCCCTGGTCACACTTGGGGCCTTTCCGGAGGCTGCACAGCGTAAGGAAAACATTGGGGTTCTGGAACAAAACCGATGAGAGTGCCCAGCATGATCTCCAGCAGGGGTTAGCAACGTGGCATGGAGTGAGTTGGCCTCTTTGAGCCTTGTCGTTCTTATCTGCCAAACGGAGGTAATAATAATGAACTTGCAATGTTGTTGTCAAGATGGGAACTAACACACTCCAAGACCTGAACGCCTGGTGGGGGCTGGGTAGAGAGGGTGATATTAATATTCACTTCGGTTGTTTCTAAGCTTCCCACGGGCGTGCTAATCCAGGGCAGGATGCTGAGCCTTTGGATATAGTTATATAAAAATGGGGTTTCTCTTCCTTCTCTGTTCCTCCTTTCTAATGTACTTAATCCTCCTTAACATGTTTTTGGGGCGTATGTAGTCCCATTATTAGTAGTAAATGACATCAAATGTTGACATTTCGAAGCTACCAAAACCAAGCCATCTTCCTGCCTATTTCTCTAGCTCTATCACCTTGGACATAAAAAGGAAGGAAAACTATCGTGAGGTTTTCAGGAAACCTACCATTTATTTTACGCAGAGATTCATCCCTGGAACAAATTGAGCGCCTGAGCAATAAGACTGCTGTGGAGGAGGCTTCTTTGAAGGAAATTCTGTTTGAAGATGAGCTGGGGACTTCAATATTTGAAGCAAGTGATGGGCTTCTGATCACAAAACAACTACTCCCTTCAAAAGGGAGCAATATAATAAAATTCCTAAGCAAATTTCAATGCATTTGGGGCAAAATTGACGTATGTCTGGTTTTTTTTTTTTTTTTTTTCACGAGCAGCGTCAGGTACTTAGCCATGAATCACACCTATCTGGGCACCCGGCACATAGTCAACACCCAGTGGTGTGTTTGCTCAGGAGACTAGTAAGTTGTGGTTGAGGATCCGGGGCAACGGGGAATCATCAGCTGTTTGTGGCCGGATGCGTAAAGGAAGGCAGAAACACGTGTTTACGGGGGTGAGTGCCTAATTCACTCCATCTTTTACCTCAAGGAAAAAATATACAAGTGTCTCAAAGAGTGAAAGAAAGTCAAAGCTGACCAAGGGGCGTGGGAGAGGGAAATCCAGGTGGAGAAACGCGGGTTTCGGGCACAGAGAACAGATCGGGAGATTACAGTTCACCTTGGCAGAGCTAGGGGAGGGGCGGAAGGGTGAAGTTTGGTGTGAACTACTCACATTTTTAGTAAATCACTCTACTGTTTATCAGTAAGAAAAAAATAGAGAGGAGAGAAGTACTATTTTCTTCTTCATTGAGCATTTCACTAGGGCCTTTCCTACGCTCACCCACATTCCTGAAAATAACATCAACAATATCACTCTGCATTTTTTAAGTTGGAAACCTGGGTCTCTGAGAGATCATTTATTTAGCGTCAGTGGTAACCAGGTAGGCCAGTTGGTCTTGGAACTAGGCGTTTTGGTCTCTAAAGTCTACATACTTTGACTGCATAAAATGGCCACCCAATTAGGTTTTTACATTTTGCTTGAAACTTCCCAATTTATAATCTGGGCCCTACTAATCTCATTCATGAGGACTCAGCCCGAGTGACCTCGCTCACCACGCCCCAGGGCCTCAGACTCCGTCCCATCGAGGATTCGGTTCCAACACATGGATGTGGGGAGAGCACACACATTCAGTCCATGGCATGTGGTATTCAACTTGTCAAGGAAGACATTTCAGAGAGCTCCAAAACATGCGACGTACTAAAGGGAGGTCTCTGGAACATGCTGAGACCCCAAGTCATACCGGCTCCGACCCCTCGCACATGCTGCCCCAACCTGGGTAGCCCGGGGTACTTCCTGTCCCCACCAGGGCCCCAAGGAAGCTCCCAGGAAACACTGGTGAAAAACGGAGCTTCCTAAGGGCTCCTGGCTCACAGTGCCCCTCAGAATTTCCTCAACGTAACACCCCAGGGAGCATCTTTTGGTAAAATATTTGGTCTCTTGTCCTCAATTCCTGAAACCCGCTTTGAGCCGGAAGGGGGAAATGGCAATGGGTGGCTAGTTACTACTTATAACAAGCCCTCTCCACCACCACTGGGTTTCTGTTAATGAGGTAACTCTTGGGAAGCACCTCAGGATGGGGGATGGTGACCAGGGGAACCGACCGGGAATAGAGGGCTGAACCACTCAGTCTCACCCCCTGATTTCCAGGGAGGGGTGTGGGACTAGAGGTGGAATCAATCACCAATGGCCAATGAGTTAGGCCATTCGGCCTACGGAACGAAGCCTCCCTAAAAACCCAAAGGATGGGGTTCGGAGAGCTTCGGGGTTGGGGAACCATGTGCCACCATGCTGGATCCCAAACTCCAGGAGGACAGAAGCTCCTCTGTTTGGGACCTCGCCCTGCGTAACTCTTCACCCAGCTGTTGATTCGTATCCTTTGTAATAAACTGCTAATCTAGTGAGTAGGCTGGCTTCCTGGGTTCCGTAAGCCACTCTAGCAAATTAACCAAACCCAAGGATGGGGGTGTGGGCACCTCTGAGCTACAGCCAGTCAGTTAGAAGTGCAGGTGGCAACTGCGCAGGGACTGTGAAGTGGGACAAGCCCTCCCCTGTGGACTGTGATGCTGTCTCGGGCAGATGGCGCCAGAATCGAGCTGGGTTGTAAGACACCCGGCTGACATGGGTGCTGGGGAGACCACCCTCCCCCACGGGAATTGTGTGAGGAACCCCAAAGAGCCGGGAAATCACCGATTAACCTACACAGGTTTGGCTTCCTGTCTCAGCTCCCATCTACCTCCTCCTGGACCTTGGGCGACTCCATGACCGACGGATGATTTTTCCTTATTGTCAAGCTCGCCACGTACTGACCAGGAAATATTAGCACTTCGCCTAAGTCACAGTACAGATGCTCCACAGACATTCGGTAGAAGAAATGCGATCGGAAATTAACACTGAGCTCTTCCCGATAGTGAAACTGATGAGGTTTGGAGATTCCTTAAATAAGTAAGCTCACATTTAAAAAAATCTATTGACCATATGTTTTATCATTTGGAAGGGATTTGGAGTTCTTCATACCGTCTCTAAATTCAGAGTGGGGATGGTAAAAACCCAAGAAAAACGCACAGGGTTAGGACCACTCCTTATGATTCAGAAGCATGAGTTAGAGAGTGCATCTGTCTCCCATTTTAAGAGCAGATAACAGCATCATTTTTGTAAATAAAAGTAGAGATGAAATCGCTGGGATACACATTTCTACAATAACAAACCAGGGAACACTAGAGACAAATAAATGGATACTTGTTGTCATGGGGATATTTTCTCCAACAAAGATGTGCTTTCCCTCCCACAATAGGTAAGAAATGGTTCTTGCCCTGGCTGCTGTGGCTCCGTGGATTGAGCACCAGCCTGCAAACCAAAGGGTCGCCTGTTCAATTCCCAATCGGGGCACATGCCTGGGTTGCGTGCAGGCCAGGTCCCCAGTAGGGTGTGCACAAGAGGCAACCACACGTGGATGTTTCACTCCCCCTCTTTCTCCCTCCTTTCCCCTCTCTCAAAAAACAAATAAATAAAACCTTAAAAATAAAACAGGAATGGTTCCTCTGGACACCAAGATTGCATCAGTTCATGCCTGTAATCGCTCTAAGATGCTGTATCACTTTAAAACATATTCAGGGTTATTCATTGTTCAAGGTGAGCTCCTTAACCACACTTGGTTTAAAACGAGTGAAGGACACGAATGGAGAGCACAACACCCTTTCATACTAAGCGCAAATGTTGCCTTTATTTTCTCTAGACAAGTAGGTTACTACCCACAGTGTTTCACCTTGGAATCCTTCTGACAATGGTGAAGTCATGCAAAGTGTGTTCTGTCGTGACTCGTTAACTAAGTAGACTTCAGTTTGTCTAGGCAGTGGCTTTGTTAATTTTCTAGAACACTCGCATTTTCCCTAATTAATTTCATAATGGGAGTCATCAACAGTGAAATCTATCTGCCACATTCAGTGAAATGAAATGGGACGCCAGACGTAAAAATGTTCGTGGATTTTCTTTACATTTAGTATTTCCTCCTGCGGGTAGGGCACTCCCCAGAGAAGTGAAACCACTTCCCTGAATTATTTTTACGCTTTCCCACAAGGGGGCTCTTGAAAGGCAAAAACACTGCCAGTGGTTAGTGATCTGCCTACACCTACTGGGAAACCTAGAGAAGCCAACTTTTTCAATATTTTCCTGAGAATGCACTGATTTTTTTTTTAAACAATGACTTTGAGTTTAAACCAGTAATTCCACTCACTAGAGTTTGTAGGAGTGATAGAAGCCAACGTCACCTGCTCCCGACTTCCCGTGGGTCAGGGGCTGGATCTCGGCTGCTGTTACGAATCACCGTCACAGAGTCGGTGATGATGAGCACTTTCTCCCCAGCTCTCCCCTTTTTGCCACCTCCATGACCTGGGCAGGACGTTCGTCACTAACCTCTCTCTGTCCCAGCCCCTCTGTGTGCCGGAGTTTGCCCGCGTGAGAAAGTTAAGGCATGGAGCATTGAGAAGGATGCCTGGCACTCGGGGAGGGTTCTGTGAATTCTCGTCCCTGCCGTTGTTACAGAGGACGAAACTGAGCCACAGAGAGGTTCAAGGACGCGCCCAGAGTCCCACTGCTGGTGCTGAACCAGTGCGTGGGAACAGGCACTAACCAATGCACCCCCTCCTGCTCCCCGCCACCATCAGCACCGTCCGTGCCCCTGAATGGTCCCAGTCCCCTTGCTGTGACCCCTGTCACCGCTGATGTAGGTGTTGAACTCCCGCCGTGAGGCTCAGTATGAAGACAACAGCACTATATTATAAAGTTCGAACTTGCTAAGAGACTAGATCCTAACTGTTCCTACCACAGAAAAGAAATGGCAATTGTGTGACGTGAGAGAGGCGTTAGCTGACTCTACAATGGTAACCATATGGCAGCATGTCAATGCACCAAACCAGCACTCATACGCCTTAAACTTACACCGTGCTGTATGTCGATAAAAATAAATATAAAAATGTCACTATGAGCAAATATTTAACTTAATTATGACTAATAATTAAGCCAGATTTGCTTCTCAGCACTAGAAATACCACAGTGAACTGAAGCAGGCGTGGCGTGGCCTCGAAAGGCCTTCCCTCCCACTGCAGGCGGACGTGCTGGAAAGCTGCCCCGGGCACAAAGTCACAGCGGGGTCAGCGCTGGGGATGCGAGTGTCTCCCAGCCCGAGGGCATCGGGAAGAGAACCACGTGGCCTTCTGCACAGAGAGCCCAGGGGCGTGCAGGGTGCGAGGTCTGCCAGGTGAGGGGAGGAGAGAAGGGCGCTGCTCCTGGGGAGGGGGGCGGGGGGGCGGCGGCGAACACCTGCGCCCAGGTTGGGCCTGGAGTGCAGCAGCAATAGCTAGAAGGAGGTCAACAGAGCGGAGAGGACTGAGGACCAGGTTCAAGGGGAGACTGAAAGGCAGGGGGCAGCCCACTTTAGTAAACATTTACTGGGGACCTGCTAACGCCACAGGTGCAGAGAAAGCCCAAAGTGGTAACACACGTTCCTCTAAACGACATAATCTGGCAGAAGATGGACACACGCACCCCCTGCCCCCCCATAGGATATAACGTGATCAGTATTGTAACAGCACTAAAAAGCAACTGCCGTGGGAGCGCAGGAGTAATTAATTCTATGGAGGCAGGAATTGGCAGAACTTGCAGAGTCGCTGACATCTGAGCGGAGCCTTAAATGTATTCCAGGCGACAGCGCGAGGTGTAAACAGTGGCCCTAAATCTACGAAATCACCCTTCGCGTGAAGAAGCTATTGGAGGACGTTGTTATTCTCACAGCTGCCGCTAGGTGGCAGGCGGCTCCAAACCGTAGCAAGAGCCTGGTGGACACCCGGGCTCTCCAGCCATCACAAGCGGAATCCTCCAAAACCTTCTCGCCGCCGTTGTCATTTTGAGCACCTGCTCTGCTTTTACGAAACGGAACATTGGGACGGGAACAAACCTGCATTCGAAAATGTAAACGGGTTTTATTAGCAGAAGTTACAAGTCTGCTCTTTAGCAATGGAACCTTCCACTTGAGGCTCAGAACAAGGCCAGAGAAGTGGAGCAGCCCCATGCCCGATCCCATCTCCATGGCAACCGCTTAGTTCCAGGCACAGTTAAAGGGACAAGATCATTTTATTGGGAAGGAAAAAAAAATCGGAGTCCTGGCTGGTATCCATTGTTTAGAAGGGGTCAGAGAAATTAAATTAATTCTAATCAGAGAGGCTGATTACAGGGGGAGAAGGACGAGACATGGAAAAAAGCTTTACTGAAGCCGCCCTATTTCTCTCCTCCATCAGCAAACAAAAATAACGTATTTTGTGGCGTTGGAGGCATGGACATCATCTCTTTCTCTGACAACAGCTCCTCTGCGCCAGGCCTTCTCAAAACTCCTGGCTTCGTTCCCTTTAGGCTATATTTGTGGAGGGGGGAAATCTGTTCACTCCATTAGCAATTACATGTCGGCCAGATGGGCTGGAAAGCGTCGGGACTTCCAGGCGTCCTGGAAAAACCTTCTCTCCAGGCCCTGGGCTTGCTCTCCTCTTCGCAGACATTTCTGGGGTTTCCGTGGTTAGCAAGAACCTGGAATCCCAAGGGGATCGTTCAGAATTCCTGAAGAGTTCAAAGGAAATGTTTGAAGGGTTAACAATGACATTTACAGAGAAAGTTTAGTGGGACAGAGTTTAGTACAGGAAGAGCACGTGATGGGCAAGGGATGTGATGATTTAATGACTTTTCAAGAATGTATAGGGGTATTTGAATAACAGCACCTTTAAACATGTATATAAATACAGATGCCGAGACCTAAGCTTTCATGCTCTTTCAAGACAGTAATAATATGACAGACTTCGTTGAGTTTAAGACATTTCTGAGATTCCTAAGAATGGTCTATCTTGCCAAAGGTTATAACAGGATATCATCCCATAAAAATTATGAGTTTTTTTCTTCACCTTAGAAAGGCACAGCCTTTGGTTCCCGGTCCAGTGCTCAATCCACTGAGCCTCACCAACCAGGGCTTTTTAAATTTTTTTTAAGATTTTATTTACTTATTTTTAGAGAGGGGAAGGGAGGGAGAAAGAGGGAGAGAAACACCAATGGGCAGTGGCCTCTCACAGGCCCCCTACTGGGGTCCTGGCCTGCAACCCAGGCACGTGCCCTGACTGGGAATCGAACCAGCGACCCTTTGGTTCTCAGGCCAGCACTCAATCCACTGAGCCAAATACCATATGACCTCACCTGTAAGTGGAACCTCATTAACAAAACAAGTGAGCAAAATAGAACCAGAGACATGGAAGTAAAGAAAAAACTGACAGTAACCCAAGGGGAGGGGGAGGAGGACAATAGGGAAAGAAGAGGAAGGGTCATCAAGGAACATGTATAAAGGACCCATGGGACCCATGGACCCATGCCCCCATGGGGGGCACTGAATGTGGGAGGTGCAGGTGGGGTGGGGTGGGGTGGGCGGGGGAGAGTAATGGAGGGCAAATGGGGACAACAGTAATTGAACAACAATAAAGCAAACAAACGAAAGATTTATGTGGTATTTTATAGGAAAGGAAGAATATAAATGACATAGATGCGACTGTTCTTTGTGTAACGTGTCCCCCCTTCTTTTGATAACGTTATTGTTAAACTTTTAAAGCTTTTCCTTAAAAACTTGGGAAATGCGGAAAAAAAAAAAAAAAAGAAGAGGTACCTCCTTGGCTGGGTGTTCGGGTAGTTACAGCATCGTCCCGATACGCTAAGGTTGGGAGTTCAGTCTCTAGTAGGGGCACATGGAAGCAGCACTAAAGATGCATAAATAAGTGGTACGACAAATCCAGGTTTCTCTCTGTCTCTGTCTCTCTGTGTCTCCCCCCTTCTTCTCTCTCTCTAGATCAATAAATAAAATTAAAAACAGCAAAAGAAAGCTGCAAGCATAACCCTTCCTGAAACCGGAAAGATGGGCGGAGGGCTTCTCACGGACCCTTCCAGCGCCTGCGGCCTACGTGCTCGCAGGCGCGAAAGGCAGGCTCGCCCTTGCTGACCCGCTGCAGCCGCAGGCGGCAGTGGAGGTGGCTGGGAGAACAGGCCTTCGTGTGAGACCCCGCCCACCGTGTGAGACCCCGCCCCCCGCGGGGAGGTGCTGCCGCGGCCCCCAGAACGTACTGTCACCCTCCCCTCTGCGTGCACACACCCAGACCGAGCGGGGCAGTGTCGTCCCAGCGCCCAATCCGCCGTAGGTGGCGCCTTCCTGCGCAGCACGCCCCTGGCAACCACGCTCACTTCACTCCTGTCCAGAAGGGATCTGGCCGCCCCCATCCCCGGCCCAACAGTGGACGCGGCAGTGAGGGGTGGGCACAGAGAGTCCATCTCCCGCCAGAATGACGCATTCAAGAGTGGACACGGGACACGGCTCTGCCGAGGGAAATCCTTGGCGCCCGGGGAAAGAGACCGTTTCTACTCTGTGGGCGGCGCAGAGAGAAGCCTGGAGGTATTGGTGGTCATGTTTTCCACCTTGCAGGGCTATCTCACCATCGTTTTCCTTAGGGCTGATGATGTTGAACGTGTTTAAAATATGCTCATTTGCCATCTTCAGAACCTCCTCGGTGAGCATCCAAGCTTCTGCCCATTTGAAACATGAGCTTCTTCATTTTCTTACCACTGAAAATTGAGAGTTCTTCGCATATCCTGGATATAGGATTTTAATTTTCTTCCTGCTCATACATAGCTTATTTTTTAATTCTCTTAAGAGTTTCTCTCACAGAGCCAAAGATTTTCATTTTGATGGGGTTCCATGTATTCTTCTCTCCTTTTATGGTTTGTGCTTTTGATGTCATCTCTGAAATTGTTTACCTAACCCAGGTCACAGAATGTCTATGTTCTGTCCTAAGTCCCTTGGGTGATTCTAATGCAGAATTAAGTCGGAGAAGCAATACCACTGTCATCCAGGAAGCTCGTGATCCACAGAGGTCAATGAAAAATCCTGAGACTAACCTACACCCGTCGCGGGACTTAGACATAAACAGGGGTATGGGGCCAACCTGGGAAACGCACCTTGCAGATCTGCCTTCACAAAGAACTGAGGAGCTTCCCAAAGGCAGACGTCTTGGCCTCCCCATAAAAGTCACCCTAAGGAAAAGGGCTGATGTCTGGAACTGAAGACGAGGAGAAAATGCCGGATGTGAGCTTTTAAACTGAAGCTACTAACGATGACATCACAGTAATTCACACAGGTAGGGAAATGACCTCGTGAAAGACATTTCCTAAGCGTTCATGTGTCTTAGTTCTCACCACAGTCTCATGGGTCAGATACTGTTAATATCCACATTTATTATAGACGACAGAACAGGGAGACGAAGTTCAAGATCCCTCAGAGACGAAAGAGCAGAGTAAGGATTTGAATGCAGGCACTAAAACCTCTGCTCTTAACCGCTAAACTGTGTTTCTCTAACCTACTCAGAAAAGGTGTAGATTTAGCAGATATTTCAGCAAACACATTATGGTTTCTAAAGAAAAAGGTTCTGAGTAGGGCCAGCGCCTCGCATGGAACCGAGCACGTCAGGGTGGTGGATAAAAATTGGCTGACGGACTGAAGCGCCCTGTACCTCCAGCCCGGCTGGGCAGCATCACTCACGCATCTGCTGCAGCCCTCGGAACGGTGCTGAACTCGTTTCTTAACTAGCTGCTTCGCGTGGTGACCAGCGACCTTGTTTGGATTAGGGACTAGCGATGTACAGCCTCGTCCAGAGCTCCCAGCAGGACGCCTTATGCAGAGCATGAGGGCGGCGATGTCCAACGAGTGAACACAAGAGAGAAAGCAAACTCTAAAGTACTTCGTGAGCAACGCTAGCGCTCGCTGCGTGTGCCGCCCCAATCCCACCCAGCACGGGCCAGCCCGTTTGCATTTCTGCCCCCTCTCATCACCAAAGCGAATGCGAACGCGGAACGCAGCACTAGTGGTAAGAGGCGAGTAGAAATGAGCACACTGAGGTGTGCAATGGTGAACGTCCTGTAAGTGAAAGCGGGACATCGGTCCTGCCGAAACCTGCGTGTTGGGGTGTTCCAGTTGCACAGCCCCATCTTCCGCGTCCTGGTAGAGAAATAAGCTTTTCCAGGAAAGTCGGGGCCCTTGTGGGGACTTCCGACCCAGGCACATGTTTTCATTCCCTTTGCTTTGTGTCTGTCAAGCAGCAGAATGGGGGAAAGACCTACAACAGTGGGCAAAACGCGGTAAACCGGTGGAAGGAGACGTCGGGGGACATTGGGGGTAGTTGTTTCCGCGTTGCTGCGGCCGACTACTTCGGGAAGTTCGTGTGGAAGCGTCTTCCCAAGGAGAGAGTTTGTGAGCAGCACTGGTCCCGGCGATAGCGCCCACCTCCCGTGCCCCCGCAGCCGGCGGGGCCAAGTGCTACCCGGAGACCGTCAAGTTCAATTTCCTCAACGGCCCCAAGGCGTCAGAGTTGTTCTCCCTGCTTCACAGACATGGAAACTGAGATTCGGTGCCACGCAGCGCACCGTGGAAGAGCGGGGTTCAACACTCCGTCCCCTGACGCCAGGGTCTGCTGGTGTAAGACATCGCCTCCTTGCCGAAGGAGAGCTGGCCTCAGTTTCCCTGGGCTCAAAGGCAACGTGGAAGCTCCTTCCGCTGCGCCTAGAACACGTGGAACAGGCCGCTGACTGCGGCAATTGCTTTATGTTAAAATCCGTGCCTTTGGAGTGACTATTTCACGCATGGCTTCCACGAGGTGCTGTCTTTGGTGTTTGCTAAGCGTTACACCGGGCCGTGCTTTGGGGCGGAGCGAACACATTCCCGTGAAAACCATTTATGGAACCCTCCGGAGGCGACGGAGACGCCAAGCTGTCTTTGTACTTCTGCTGGTGAGTCTAACGTAGAGGTTTACGCTCTCCCCCGATGGGCAGGGGAGCGTGAATATCCTTTCCCTTTGCAGCCCTTTCCAGGGTATTCTGACATGAAGCTGTGGGCGATTCTCTAACAATGGGCGTGATTGGGTATGAAGTGTTCAGAGAAGCTTCTGCGAACATCTTGCGGGCTGTGATGAGGAACACTCCCCGCCCCCAGTTTGGCTGTGCCAACAACGGTTTGGAGGTGCTCAGGGAAAGCCACGCCGAAACTGTGTTCTTCACGCACCTGCAGCAAAACTCGCCTCCAAAGTGTGCAGCATGCCAGGGACACCCATTACCTATTGCTGCCTAACCGGTGATTATCCCCAAATCCCAGGTCCCCAAACAACAGGCACTCTCTCCTACCTAAGGGTCATGAATCTGGGCACGGGGGGCTGGGTCTGCTGTTCAGGGTCTCGCACACATGGCTTTCAAGGTGTCATCCTGGCTGCTGTCATTTCAAGGCTAGACTGGGGACAGAATGGCTTCCAGGCTCCGTGGAGGGGTGGGGCAGGCCTCCGGCAATGCCCTTCCAAGCTCACCCAGGCCCTGGGGATGCAGGCCAGCTCCCCAGGTCCTCCCTGGCTGCGGGATGGAGACGACATTTCCTTCCCGCACACCCTTCTCCACAACAGGACAGCTTGCTTCCCCCAGTGCCAGGTCTCCAAGCAAAACAGCAAGCGGTGGCGGGCAAGACGGAAATCACCCACAGTCCTTGTGCAACCTGAAGTTGGCGGCGTCCTCACATCGTCACTCTCGCACGGCTCTCGCTCCTTCAAGTTCGGCCACTAGGTCTGTCCGGCCCCCACTCGGCGGGACATCAGCAAGTGCCTCCAAGGGCCCGGAGACCGCCGGGAGGCTGTGCCCTCACGAGGCCATAGACAAATGCTGCTCTCATCATCACTGTGGCCAGCAGCAGCATTAACAACTCACACTTCTAGAGAAATTTACGGTTTTCAAAGTGTTGGATCAAAGCGTTCCATAGCAAAGTCTGGAGACATTTCATCCGCAGATAATACTGCGCACGTGTGAAATTCAGCCAGTGGAATCGACAGATGTCCCTGACTCTGGAAATTGCCTGTGTCTTGTGCCCAAGAGTGGTCAGTAAGCAGTAGTGACTTCATGTCGTATGATGCAAACAAGCACTGGTGTTGTATGCGTATCTTTCGTTAAAAAAAAATTCATTTAATTTTAGAGAGAGGAGAAGGGAGGGAGAAAGAGAGGGGGAGAAACCTCAAATAAATGGTTGCCTCTTGTACGTACCCCAACCGAGACCGAACCCACGACCTGATCAGGGATGGAACCAGCACCCTTTCGCTTTGCAGGACGACGCCCAGCCCACTGAGCCACACCAGTCAGGGCCTGCAGACATCTCTTTGTCACAGAGTCAACTTAGCTGAAAAGTCTGTGACACTGGGACTTACGTAAGCCCACTTGACCTTAAGGTGGATAGACCAATGACCTTGACCTCATCTGCCCCAGTCAACTGACTGCTTGGTCCTAATGTCAACAGTGCCTGAGGACATGGCGATCGTGTGGCTGCTGGGGCGGTGACCACTAACACCAGGATGTAAAAATGGGAAAATGACCAAGAACAGGGTTTGTAATTATATTTCCTTCAGGAAAATACTTCCTAGGCCTAGTATGTTAAAGTTCCCTGGATTCTGTGGAACACCAGATGTCATGATGAATCCACTAGTCTCCAAGGAAACAGGACTGACTGATAACTCACACTGATCAAGGGAACTGGACTAAGCCACCATGGTCAGCCAGGCCACCAGAGTTTTAAAGAAGCCCTGCCTGGTGATCCTGCGAGGGGGTGACGTGTCACAGGGGTCCTGAGCCAAGGTTGTTGATGCTGGACTCTAGCTCTTCCACTTGTGGGCACTGTAACTGCTCCGAGACGCAGCTCCCTGGAGGTGGAGTAAGGAGGGCCCATGGTGGCCTGGGGATGTGCCTCTCAGACCCCCCGCCACAGGAAGCAAGCTTGACCAGAGGCCCAGCTGCTGGGCTCCAAAACCCACGGCTGCGTGTGCCCCGGGGCCATGCCTCCCAAGGCCTGCTCCCGTCAACTCAACGGACCCCGTGCACCTGGGTATGGTCCTGCCCCAGGGAGACACTGGCGTTTGGTCTCTGACACTCCCCAGCTGCCTTGCCAAGTCTCCCTCCCTCTCTTCTTCCGGCCGCAGCCCCAGACACGGCAGTCTGCCGGCTGCCGGCTTTTGCCAGCGTCCTGTGTCGGAACCACGTCTTTGTGCTTCTGTATCCAGATGTCCTGACATCCGGGACCTGGCTGACCCTGGATGGAAGGCCCCTCCCGGGGTCAGCCAGTTCCTAAAGATGACAAACGACTTGCCTTCCCCATGCAAACCGACCAACCCAGAACCACACACCTAACCACCTCATCACTGGGCTCTTATGTTCCAGGCCGTTATCCTTGGCCTGGGCACCTCCAGGCCGGGTACCAGACACCTGGAGAACACCCCCAGATCCCCCTGAAAGTATTTAAACCAGCCAGAGGCAGCACCGCAAGCCCTGCCTCTGCCAACTACCTGCTGTACGAACCACAACAGACACTCTGCCCGCTGACCCCTCAGCTCCTCCGCCCCCCGACCAGCCCTGGGGCTCTCACCTGTGCGGTGATGCGCCCCTGTTTCTGGGAGCTGGGAGCATCATGTTCAGGTCTGCATTTCTGACACGGCTGATTAAAACAAACCCTGGGGACCCTTCCAAGACCCTCCTATACCCTTCCACACAGAGACTGTCCCTAATTACATTCTTGTGCATTTAATTCCCCCTTGGCTTCTCTCTGTCTCTCACGCATTCTCCCTACTAAGGATGTCACAAAACGGTACTCTGAGCCATCAGTGAGGGAGGGGCCTGGAGGAGGGGCCAGGCCTGCACCCTGTGTCTGCTGGGCAGGGGGGCAGCCCCGTCATGCCTCATCTTCAGATTGTTCCAGAATAGGAAATTGTGCCTTTTTGCATGTTCACACAAAACGTGGAAGGGCTGACCGTGGCTCCAGGCCACCATGGGCTCAGGAGAGAGTAGGGGTGTGGGATTCCAGGCGGAGGGGAAACCGAGGCCGGGCAGGCAGGTGTTCAAGAACAAATTTAGCCGAGAAGGTGTGAAGATCTAATTGGCTTCACCAAGTGATGCGTGAGTGGGAGCGCCTCATCCAGCACCCAGAAGGGCCTCCGAGGGGTGGCACAAAACGGAAGGTTTTCGTAGGAAAAAGGGAGCTGTTAACCAGGCAAAGAGAGGATTACTTCCAGGCCAGGGTCGCTGCCTTTTCCACAACGAGAAGATAGGAAATATAATTCACCGGCACATACAGTGTTTGAGTTACCGTTTCACCGGTGGTGATGAACTCCGCACTAAAGTTGTATAATTGTCATGAAGAATGGGAAATATGGATCACTCCTCTAGTTTCATAGAGTTATGAGGTAACGAACGATGCTGGAAACCAAATGATGGTTCGATGTGATTGATTTTAAGGGGACATGAGAAAAAAAACATTTTTCACTTAGTTTCTCTTGAACACCAGTTAAATCAATTTCCTCGCAGTCTCAAAAGCTGAAAGGGTGGGCAGTTTCACTTCCCCTCTCTGATTAAGAAAACCGTCACGTGTGAATAGTGAGGCTACTTCCCTTCGCGCAGGGGGCGGGGCAGCTGGTCTGCTCTCCTGCTTTAGCTGTGATAACCTCCGTTTTCAAAAGCCCCAAGCGATGTGTCAACTCCCGCCTAAATCGAAACCAAAAGCAAAAACAGATTCTCCTCTAAAAGCTGAATAGTTTCCATCCTCAAAAGACAGACGGAAATACTCAGGTCAGCTACGTGGTACCACGTTAAGTCAGGATCACAAACGAGGTGTCGGGCCGAGTAAAATCCGAGTAAGCCTGGGTCATTGCCAGCCATTTTTTCCTTTCTCTGTCCACCCCAAAATCCAGATAATAGATGTGTTTACTAATTGTATTATGTCCATGGTAGAGCACATTGCCAACCGCTCTAATAGGCTTCTTTATTTTCATGAATTAATTATCTTGAAAAATCCCCGTCTCAACTGTCTTGACATTCCATCTCTTTACAGGAAGGGCCAGGCTGGCGACCGGTTTCTGCCGGTGCCCCCGGCGCGGGCTGCGCACAGCGGTGCAGCAGACGCACTCGGGCCAGACCGACGGAGATGTGGGGCACGCTGGGCTTCCTTAGGAAGCTTAAAATCCATCCGGGGATAGAACGCACAGGACACACCTGCAGTATCAGGTGCATGTCACATTTTATTCCTTCTGGAACTCACCAGAGTGCCGCTTCACTGCTTTAAATGAGTCATCACTCTTTACGAGGTAGAGGAATCAACCATAGAAGACTACCAACATGTATGAGGGCCCTGAATTGCTTACATCCTCTCAACAACAGTGAGAGGTCAAGGGCGCCTTGATTAAAAGGCACAGTTGCTATTGAGGAGAGAGAATTAATACATGAAGAGGGAGAAAAATGTAAATAAATTTGGGATGGACTTTATAAATGAATAAGAATCAAAGTGATTCACAGTCAGGAAATAAAGGGAAGAATATACTTACATTTTCTGATGCCCAACCGAAAATAATTGGGAAATGTAATATTGTCTTCTAAGACTCATGGTAACCGGACACCTGCTCACCGCTTGAAGCTTTTGCTAAATGGCAATGAACCTGAGAGGGGACGGCGCAGCATGGCCAAGGCCCCGCCCCTTTCAGACTGACAGGTATCTCTTTCACACCGAGAAATCCAAACCAGGTCAGAGTGTCAACCTTCACAACGGCTGCCCCCTTCAGAACAGTTTTCCCCATGGGCGGGGGGGGGGGGGTGGGGGGCTTTGTCCCCACCGTTCACGCTGTAATTCCACTCAGCTGCCCCTCACCTTCATCTGAT